>JAHPZR010035924.1:15000-55000 GCA_019787425.1 Platygyra sinensis
CTCGTATGGTAATCATGAAAGAGATGGGAAAAGAGCTGCGAAGGTTATCACCTGAGGTCGAATTCTAAAGAAACTGGCAAAAAGAACCCAACGATGTCTGCCACGACAGAAGAAATGAACATTGAAAATGCCGTCCCAAAAGCTCAAGAGCTAACAGATTGAAACAGCGGACAGAAAAAAGCAAGGGGCTCAGCTTCGACAGAAGAAAGGGCGACCCAAAGGCTATCAAACGAACACACTGAAACAGAATAAAAACCAGTAAAAACCAACGATATCTGCTTTGAGAGAAGTTCAAGAACTAACAGATTGAAGCTGACGAAACAAAAAAACAACCATATCTGCGTTGAACTTAATACGAAATGTAATGTTGAATCAAACTTGAAATTTAATTATGTTGAAGATGACGAACCGGCTAAGAGATCACGAACTAGCAGACTGGACCACACAGCAATCTTCATGTTCTCCAGTTTTGATAGACAAACCCACTGACACTGACAGAGTCATTCATTTAAACAACACCGATAAAATCGCGGAAAGTAAGACAATTTTTGATCATTTTCCTTAACGTAGCAGTGTCGGAACAGAACTCTCCATCATTCTGTAAAATCTTTATACATTCTCTCGGCCGTTTGAGCCTCAAACGAAGGTGGGAGCGCCCTAAATGTTTCCATCCATTACCTTGAATACTTTCAAACGGGGCGCGCAAGGGTCCCCTCCCCTCTACATCCCTTACTGTGTATAGCGTACTACAAGGCATGTCATCAAAACTTTCTTAATGTTATAAGTACGCTTGACTGCAATAGTTTTACTCATTAGATTAACTTGAATTGTGATTCTCAATGGGGCTCCTTGTAAATAACACACAACTCTTTTTTAATGGAAATTTCCGTCGTGTAAATTACATGTAATTTTAATTTATTATACATCAGACTCACTATGAAAAATCTCATTGGTCGAGAGCATTCAATCAATTCACAATAGCTTGTGAACTTGACTTGATAAATGCAATATCTCCTGCAGATATTGCATTTATCATGTCAAGTTCAACGTCTGCCTGGTTACCAAGCCCCTTGGAGTGTTCTCCTCAGAAACAAAATGGCTGAACGCTTCGCTTCTGTTTCTGAGGATGAATTATGTGAAAATGTATAATAAAACAATTATTGAATTCGGTTTTTGCATGATATCATGAATTATCAAAACTTCGGGTCTGTGTTATTTGCCTCAGCCTTCGGCTTCGGCAGATAACACAGACCTTGGTTTTGATAATTCATGATATCATGCTCAACCTCATCCAATAATTGTTGATTGTCTCTCACTCTGACTTGACAGAAAAAATTGTCACTTGTATCTATTTTGTGTCTTAACTTGAATTAAGTTAAACTAGGGATGGCTCCCTCTAAAACACCTGTTTTGTTTCATATACAGTAAAGCTCTTGTCTGTTAATGGCTTGCAACCAATCTCGAGATATACATCATTAGCGCGCGCAAATGAGCGCCTGCACGTACACAACGAAAGAAATTTCCCTCAAGCTAACCTCGATAGCGAAATAAATGCTCGTTTAAACGAGCATGTTAGCCTATAGTTTTTTAATGAATAAAATTAGTGTACATATTATCCTCCTTAATTTAATTTAAAAAAAATTATCGGGAGAAAAACAGATAGAGATGAAAGAGTGCACAAAACGCTTGATTTTTACTCCATGGGAAGCAGCGTTGCGACTTATTGCCACAACTGTTATTAATTTGACGTGTTAAAAAAGCAATTTCAATTTAAAGGCATTACAAAACAGAAAGCTACCTAAGTAACTAATTAACTACATAAATCAACAGAGCATTGAGTAACCACAAACAGGAGATTATCAATCTCTAGCAACAGTATATTACTAACTCTTGGCAGTCAAAAAATAGTTTGAAATGAAAAAATTTTAAACAGGATTTTAATTAATTTAAAGCCATTTGGAAAACAGGCTGTTATAATGGAATGGTGAAACAAAACAAAAACATTTGATTTTCACAAGTTGCAATGCAGCATTGGAAGTTAATCCATTTGATTGTATTTTAATAACTTTCGATCTGAAGGAATTACAAAACATGACTTTACCTAGACAACCAATTAACAATATGATTAAATACAGTATTTGGTGTGAACACTATATTACCAAGGTTCGTAAGCAAAAACTAGTTTTGAAATGAAAAATTTTGAAACATGGTTTTGATATGAAATGACCCAATTAACAAAATAGCCTGTTACAATGCAAAGGAGAAAAAGCAATTTTTCGAGAAATTCTCGCTCTGGGCATTTTGTAACCTTGGTAACAAACAAAACATTTGATGTTTTTACTAGTTGCCATGGAGCATTGCGAGTAAACAATAAAGTTGTTATTGATTTGACCGAGTAGAGAAAGGTATCACAAGACACGACGTTACCTAAGCAACTAATTAACAACATCAATAAACACAGTAAGGAGAAGCAACACTATATTAGCAAGATTCTGAATAAAAAAAATGGTTTTGAAATGAAACACTTTGAAACATGGCTTTGAAAAGAACTGGAAAACAGCCTGTTACAATGGAAAGGTCAAAGGGCATTTTCGCGGATCGCTTTCGCCCTGGACATTATATAACCTCGGTAATACAGTTTAAGGTGTCAATAGCATAATTCCTATTAATTTGAGCGTATTAAGACAACACCAATTAAAAGCATGACGAAATAAATAATTAAGATAAAAACATAGGTGTGAAGCGAAATGACTGATGGGAGAGCAATCTGTTACAAACAAAGGATCAAGAATGTTGTGTTATGAATAAACATTGTGTTACCTAAGCGACTGATAAAAGTGTTATGCTGTTGATACATAAAGATGTAAGCGGGGGAAGGGGTCGAGTCAGTCCTTATAAGGTTGAAACTCTAACGGCCCTTATAAGGAATTACCCCACCCAATTCCCTACCACGTCATTCTGTAGCAGAAAAGCAGCAGATGTTTACCAGTCATCCAGGTAACACATTGTTTTCAAAAACATACTTAATCTCCCATACAACATTTGACGTCATGACCTCAACTTTCAGCGTATTGACCACGTTAAAACGAGTTTGTTCATGGATATTAGGTCCTCTAAACTATGAGAAGAGCATCATACTTTGCTCTACAACTCTTCAGCTTGCACTGCATCAAAAAGATGTTCAAAGCTTAACAAAAATGCAGTGTGTTGCTTTGCGTGTTAATCAATAGTTCTCGATGAAGGAAAAGTCTCTCAAACGCGAGTAGCAGAAAAACAACATAACATGTCTATCAGTCGCCAAGGTAACACCACGTCATGACTTTTCCGTCAACTTTGCCCGGCGTAACGACCGCGTCAAAAGGGGCTTAACTGATCAGTATAAGAATCAGTTAACTCTGGAACAGAATCATACTTCGCTCTAAAAGTCTAACGTTTGCACTGAATCAAAGCTGAACAAAAATGGGGTGCGTAGCTTCGCGTGTTAATCAAAAGTTCTCGAAGAAACAATCCGTGAAACGTCTACGCAAGAGCACACTTTATGCTGAGAAATTGAAAGAAAACAGCTTCCCAACAAGAATTCCACAAAGATGTCGGACTCGTATGGTAATCATGAAAGAAATGGGGAAAGAGCTGCGAAGGTTATCACCTGACGTTGAATTCTAAAGAAACTGGCAAAAAGAACCCAACGATGTCTGCAATGACAGAAGAAATGAAACATTGAAAATGCCGTCCCAAAAGTTCAAGAGCTAACAGATTGAAACAGCGGACAGAAAAAAGCAAGGGGCTCTGCTTCGACAGAAGAAGGGGCGACCCAAAGGCTATCAAACGAACACACTGAAACAGAATAAAAACCAGTAAAAACCAACGATATCTGCTTTGAGAGAAGTTCAAGAACTAACAGATTGAAGCTGACGCAAAAAAAAAACAACGATCTCTGCGTTGAACTTAATACGAAATGTAATGTTGAATCAAACTTGAAATTTAATTATGTTGAAGATGACGAACCGGCTAAGAGATCACGAACTAGCAGACTGGACTACACAGCAATCTTCATGTTCTCCAGTTTTGATAGACAAACCCACTGACACTGACAGAGTCATTCATTTAAACAACACCGATAAAATCGCGGAAAGTAAGACAATTTTTGATCATTTTCCTTAACGTAGCAGTCTCGGAACAGAACTCTCCATCATTCTGTAAAATCTTTATACATTCTCTCGGCCGTTTGAGCCTCAAACGAAGGTGGGAGCGCCCTAAATGTTTCCATCCATTACTTTGAATACTTTCAAACGGGGCGCGCAAGGGTCCCCTCCCCTCCCCTCTACATCCCATACTGTGTATAACATACTACAAGGCATGTTATCAAAACTTTCTTTATGTTATAAGTACGCTTGACTGAAATAGTTTTACTTATTAGATTAACTTGAATTGTGATTCTCAATGGGGCCCCTTGTAAATAACACACAACTCAGTCTTTTTTAATCGAAATTTTCGTCGTGTAAATTACATGTTATTTTAATTTAATTGTAACTCACTCTGACTTGACAGACAAAATTGTCACTTGTATCTATTTTGTGACTTATCTTGAATAAAATTAAACCAGGGATGGCTTCCAATAAAACACCTGTTTTGTTTCATATACAGTAAAGCTCTTTTCTGTTGATGGCTTGCAACCAATCTCGAGATATGCATCATTAGCGCGCGCAAATGAGCGCCTGCACGTACACAACGAAAGAAATTTCCCTCAAGCTATGCTCGATAGCAAAATAAATGCTCGTTTTCTTTTAACGAGCATGTTAGCCTATATTTTTTAATGAATAATAATAGTGTGCATATTATCCTCCTTAATTTGAAAAAAAATTATTGGAAGAAAAACAGATAGAGATGAAAGAGTGCACAAAACGTTTGATTTTTACTCCTTGGGAAGCAGCGTTGCGAGTTATTGCCTTAACTGTTATTAATTTGACGTGTTAAAAAAGCAATTCCAATTTAAAGGCGTTGCAAAACATAACGCTACCTAAGTAACTAATTAAGTACATAAAACAACAGAGCACCGAGTAGCCACAAAAAGGAGATTATCAATCTCTAGCAACAGCAAATTACTAACTCTTAGCAATCAAAAAATAGTTTGATTTTAATTATAAATTTCAAACCATTTGGAAAACAGGCTGTTATAATGGAATGGTGTAACGTTGGCCACAAACAAAACATTTGACTTTCACAAGTTGCCATGCAGCATTGGAAGTTAATTCATTTGATTGTTATTGATTTTATTTTATTTTAATAAAGCACGTCCAATCTAAAGGAATTACAAAACATGACGTTACCTAGGCAACTAATTAACAATATGACGTTGGCAACAAACAAAGCATTTGATTTTCACAAGTTGCCATGCAGCATTGAAAGTTAATTCGTTTGATTGTTATTGATTTGACCGTATTTTAATAATGAAGGAATTACAAAACATGAAGTTACCTAGGCAACTAAATTAGAACCATGAATAAACATAGTATTGGGTGTCAACACCATATTACCAAGGTTCGTAATCAAAAAATGGTTTTGAGATTAAAAAGTTTTGAGACATGGTTTTGAAATGAAATGAACCGATTAGCAAATAGCCTGTTACAATGCAAAGGTTAAAAGGTATTTTTTCGAGAAGTCCTCGATCTGGGGCATTTTGTAACCTTGGTAACAAACAAAACATTTGATGTTTTTACTAGTTGCCATGCAGCGTTTCGAGTAAATAATAAAGTTGTTATTGATTTGACCGGGTAAAGAAAGAGCTTTCAATCAAAGGTATTTCAAAACACGACGTTACCTAAGTAACAAATTAACAACATAAATAAACACAGCATGAAGTGGCAACACTATATTAGCAAGATTCTGAAAAAAAAATGGTTTTGAAATGAAACATTTTGAAGCATGGCTTTGAAAAGAAATGGCCATTTGGAAAACAGCCTGTTACAATGGAAAGGTGAAATGGTATTTTCGCAAATCGCTTTCGCCATGAACATTATATAACCTCAGTAATACAGTGTTAGGTTTCAATAGCATAATTGCTATTAATCTGAGTGTAGTAAGACAACAAAATTAAAAGCATAACGAAATATGATGTTTTCCGAGTTCGTAATTAAAAACCCTAATTAAGATAAAAACATAGGTGTGAAGCGAAATGACTGATGGGAGAGCAATCTGTTACAAGCAATAGATCAAGAATGTTGTCTTATGAATAAACATTGTGTTACCTAAGCGACTGATAAACGTGTTATGCTGTTGCTACGTAAAGATGTAAGCCGGGGAATGTGTCGAGTCAGTCCTTATAAGGTTGAAACTCTTACCCTTATAAGAAATTACCCCACCTAATTCCCTACCACGTCATTCTGTAGCAGAAAAGCGGCAGATGTTTACCAGTCGTCCAGGTAACACATTGTTTTCAAAAACATACTTAATCTGCCGTACAACATTTGACGTCATGACCTTCTCAACTTTTACCTTAGTGACCACGTTAAAACGAGTTTGTTCGTGGAGATTAGGTCCTCTAAACTATGAGAAGAGCATCATACTTTGCTCTACAACTCTCCAGCTTGCACTGCACCAAAAAGATGTTCAAAAAAATGTTCAAAGCTGAACAAAAAGGCGTGTGTTGCTTTGC
Source organism: Platygyra sinensis (assembly GCA_019787425.1). Lineage (NCBI taxonomy): Eukaryota > Metazoa > Cnidaria > Anthozoa > Scleractinia > Merulinidae > Platygyra > Platygyra sinensis. The sequence continues at coordinate 21,653 of JAHPZR010035924.1, forward strand.
GTGTTAATCATTAGTTCTCGATGAATGAAAAGTCTCTCAAACGTCATTAACAGAGAAACAACATAACATGTTTAACAGTCGCCAAGGTAACACCACGTCATGACTTCTCAGTCAACTTTGACTGGTGTAACGACCGCGTCAAAAGGGGCTTAAATGATGAGCATAAAAACCAGTAAACTCTGGAACAGAATCATACTTCGCTCTAAAAGTCTAACGCTTGCACTGAATCAAAGCTGAACAAGAATGGGGTGCGTAGCTTCGCGCGTTAATCAAAGTTCTCAAAGAAACAATCCGTGAAACGTCTACGCAAGAGCACACTTTATGCTGAGAAATTGAAAGAAAACAGCTTCCCAACAAGAATTCCACAAAGATGTCGTACTCGTATGACACTCATGAAAGAGATGGGAAAAGAGCTGCGAAGGTTATCACCTGAAGTTGAATTCTAAAGAAACTGGCAAAAAGAACCCAACGATGTCTGCCACGACAGAAGAAATGAGACGTTGAAAAAGCCGTCCCAAAAGCTCAAGAACTACCAGATTGAAACAGACAAAAAAAAGCAACGGACTCTGCTTCGACAGGAGAAAGGGCGACCCAAAAGCTATCAAACGAACACACTGAAACAGACAAGAAAATAACGATCTCTGCTCATGCTTTGAGAGAAGTTTACGAACTAACAGATTAGCTCAGATTGAAGATGACGAAAAAAAGCACTGAACGGTCTTCCTGGAACTGAATACGAAATGTAATGTTGAATCAAACTTGAAACTTAATGTTGACGATGACGAACCTAAGAGATCATGAACTAGCAGAATGAAGTGCACAGCAATCTTTTATGTTCTGCAGTTTTAATAGACAAACCCACTGAAACCGACAGAGTCATTCATTTAAACGACACCGATAAAATCGCAGAAAGACGATTTTGATTATTTTCCTTAACGTAGCAGTGTCGGATCAGAACTCTTTATCATTCTGTAAGATCTTTATACTTTCTCTCGGCCGTTCGGGTCTCAAACGAAGCTGGGAGCTCCCTGAATTTTTCCACCCTTTGGGTCTTAAATACTTTCAAACGGGGCGCCCAAGGGTCCCCTCCTCTCCCCACTTGTAAATAGCACACAACTCTAGTTTAATCGAAATTTTCGTCGTGTAAATTAACGTAATTTTAATTTAATTGTCTCTCACTCTGACTTTACAGACAAAATTGTCAGTTGTGTTCTATTTTGTGACTTAACTTGAATAAAGTTAACTAGGGATGGCTCCCTCTAAAACTCTTGTGTTTTGTTTCATAAACAGTAAAGATGTTTTCTGTTGATGGCTTGCAACCAACCCCGAGATATGCAAATGACTAAGGAGTGGCGGCCATGTTGGATGACGCAACCAATGACGTCATTCTCGGTATTGGACTGGAACTAGCGTGTAACTGAGGTTAATGTGGGGAGCTTTTTAAAATGCAATTTAGCTTATCCTTTAAGAATAAAATATCTCCCTCCCAAAATGCCCCCAAATCACCCAAAATTTACACAAAACCGCATAATAAGCAGAGGGATTTGGCGTTGCTTGAAACGGCAACGAGATATTAGCAGAAAGGCCATGTTAAGCGACGTCAAAACAGCCTGCAGGTGTACCCCCGCCTTGAATCGATCGTTACTCCACGAAAATATCCACGCAACGCGCGAGTAATATCCGCGGAAGAACTGGGTACAATGTATAAAAATAACTTAAGAGGGATTACCTTAGTTAAAAAACCTACCTTGATAACCATGATAACGTCTTGTCTCTTGTTAATGATAAATAAACAATAGTCTCCATTTGGCGCGAAAATATGCTAGGATATTTGTCCGCGGACATTATCTGTTCCGAGAAGCGAAGTAGTAGTAGTAGTAGTAAATCTTTATTTATCCACGGTACAAAATTCGTCAGCTTTAAAAATACCTAATACTAATATAATAAAAATATTTAAATATAATAAAAATATTTAAATAAAAAAGCTGCTTTCCACGAATGCCGTGCCTTACAGTTCTTTGAGTAATCGTTTAAATTGCCCAAGGGACTCTGCTTCCCTTAAGTTACAAGGAAGACTGTTCCAGAGAATGGCGCCACTATAGCTGAAGCTGTTTTTGTAATAGTTTGTGCGCGGTAATGGAACATTAAGTTTATTTTCAGAGTCCCTTAGGTTATATGCGACTTCTCGCCTTTCAAATCTAGAACTAAGATAGTTTGGAGCCAACCCGTGCAGAGACCTGTAAACCATCGTAGCTCTTTGAAATTGTTGCTGGCAAGCTAGATTTTTCCACCCTAGAAATTTGAAAAGGTGACCAGCATCTACGTCATAGCTTGAGTAGGTCAAAACACGGGCTGCTCTGTTTTGTAGCTTTTGAACCTTATTCCGTAAGGTTATCCCACAGTTTCCCCAAACAATGTTGCAATAATCAAAGTGTGGCTGTATTAAAGCTTGATATGTTAGTTGTAAGGTCGCCTGAGGGACAAGGTGCCTTATTCGTTTTATGGCCCCGAACAGTTTTCCGAGAGCATAGCTCGAGGAAAACTGTGAGCTTCGAGGAACAGATAATGTCCAAGGACAAATATTCGAGCATATTTTTGCCCCAAATGGAGACTATCGTGTTTATTATCCTTCAAATCTTTTACGCAAAGCGCGCAGTTTTGAAAATGGGGTATATTTAATAACAAACTAGATAAACTGCAAAGCCGTGAACGAAGATCCTGCTTGATTGAACGTTGGATCTCAATGGAGATCTAATCAGCCAAACTTGAAAAATAAAAACGATGAGAAGTCAAAGACTACTGCAAGGCTGACACAACGTGATATATTTAACACAATATTTCGGCTGGCCTCTCATCGGGTATATTTAACAATTATCCTGTGAAATCGCGCGGAATATTGTCTGATGCTTAGCCGACGAGGCCGTAGGCCGAGTCGGCTAAAATCAGACGATATTCCGCGAGATTGAGCAGGATAATTGTTTTATTATTCAACAAATTGATAACAAAATTGATTTCCAAGCTCGTAACATTTTTAAACCTTTCTGTCGACATTTTTTCACGTCACTTTTTCTTCCCACGTACGAAGCTACGTATACCGCCGGATATCTGTTACCTACGGATGACAGATATCGAGAGCATCATGACCATATTTAGATAGTGTTACAATTTGTTGAATAATAATCTCGGATATCCCCCAGTTTTAGCTTGGGGATATTCGGTCACGTGACGTGTTTAGACCAATCGCGCGCGAGCGAAAAGATTTGATGGATTATAATGCCCAGTATCAGCTTCCACCTCATTGAAAGCTAGTTCCAGTCCAACACCGCGGAGAATACCAATATGGTCAACCTCGTTCCCAGAGCCTTTTCCCTGGCTTGAGGGCGGGGCCAAGCCAGGCAAAAGGCCCTGGGAACGAGGTTGCAATATGGTCTATTCTGATGCTGGGATATGTACAGGAATAAAATATGGTTCAAATTCCGTAAATTAAACCCTGAAATGGCAGAATATTTTAATAACCAGTTGACTCTTTCTTTTATCAGTTCTCAAAAAACGATTCGCTCTATGGCCAGTTTCCATGACGACAGAAGTGGAATCGTTGCAGACGTCATCCTTTACATTTTGCCCAGCTTTATTAGCAAACAACTTTGGGTTAAGATTCCACAAAACGTTTAAACAAGTTGTGAAACTTATTATGAGCTCGAGATTTCTATCACGCATAGAAATCGAGAGCGAATAATCTATTCGTTTTACACAAAACTTTATCTAAATCCTCTTTACAGACACTTCAAAAACGCCAAGAAGCGGCCATCATTTTGCTAACAAGCACACACTGCTAGGCTTCTCACTATTTATCACAGATTCTAGTTCACCACTAAATTTTCTCCGATTCGCATTGGTTTAAATTGATCACGTGGCGCGATAGTGTTCATCCGCGGAGCGACACTGTCAGCCCAAACTATTTAAACAAAAGAGTGTTTCTGCCGAGGAACTATCGGCTGATAGTTGCCCCGCGGAAATTTGATGTTTTAAAAACAAAAATTTTCCCTCGAAGCTTCGCTTCTCGGGCAAATATTTGTTTTAAGACCATCAAATTTCCGCGGGGCAACTATCAACCGATAGTTCCTCGACAGAAACACTCTATTGTTAAAAGTAGAAACACGGTACATGTTCTCTGTTTGTTAAAAGGAGCTTAGTCACGGTATTTTGAGTTAATTTGATCATCGACAAAATTACTGTTAAATCGAAGGAAACCTGAAAATAATACTTTAGAAAGATAGGAAAACACTAAAGAGATAATAATAAACCATAAAGGAACAAGGATGGTTAAGGATGGCGAAGATTGAGACGGATTACAAACAACAAAATTGAAAAATTTAGGCTAAATTTTTCAAACCTTTTAGCCGTGGCAGTGCCTATCATGGGCCAATTGCTTATTCAGGTACGGCAAGGAAGAAAATCACCAAGGGGCTTAGATTAAATAAGGGCAAATAAGAATAGCTGAGATTGACCGAGATTGAAATGGCTTTTAAAAGATTAGGCTTGATTTCCGCCGCTTTCTCGTGTCTGGTCTAACCTCCTCCTTCGGGGGAGTAGCGCGGGCTCATTTCCCGAACAGCGGCTGGTATCGAGCCTAATAAAAGATGAAAGTCGTAAAATTACGGCAACGGTTTTTATTAATTTATCACTGACGCAGCAAACCGAGCTCGTCATAATATCTCAGTTTTTCGTTGAATAAAATGTCCTTGGCACAAAATTGTAGAAACACTTCTCAAGTTAAACCTATTAGAAGCTTTTAAGTCCAAACTACGGCGGAGAAATTGGACGGATGCAGCTTTATTTCTACGGTTAGGCCTACCGTCCACACTAATCCGCCACGCCGTGAAAACGGAAAAACGGAGCTTTTCAGTCGAAAACTCTCTTCAAATCGGAGGAATTTGTAAAAGCCGGTTTTTGGTTGTAGTGTGAACGGAAAACATTTTGAAATCGAAGCTTTTCGTAAACGCCGTTACGTTCATTATAGGATTCCCCTGACCGAGTCTTCATCAAACACTGATCCAACATAACCTGGTGATTGTTGCGTTTATAAATTCCCCCGGCGTAATGTGGACAGGAAACATTTGCTATATACGTTTTCGCAGTGAAACCTCCGTTTTCAAATTCCTCCGGTGGAGTGTGGAGAGGCTTTAGTTCTGAGAATTTGGCCGTTAAAGACGAAATATACCCTAATGTAGCCTTCGGACAATGTACAGATTTTGTAAGGAGAAACTATAGGTTGATGTAACGACATTGCTGTTGGCGTTGTTTGTAAACAATGGTATCATGTAGCGATACAATATGACTGGCTCGAGTGTCTCTCAAAACACGTGGAATTTTGCGACGGTTAATTTTGCAAGCTCTGTTAAACAAAGAGAGTACTAGCCAAACAAAGAAATAAGACCAGTAAAAGAATTAAATATTGTTAGCTGAGCATTCGGATATATCGAATTTCTAGTATCATTGTGAAAATTTTACAGGTTCCCATGAGCTATGTCAGGTTTAATTGAACTGAATTTAGCACGGGCTAAGATCGATTCCATTTAACGTTAATCAAGACTTGGTTTTGGTTAATGTATGTACAAAAAATACTTAAAACAGTTTGAAAACAACCTTTTGGCTACTTGAGTGCTGGGCTACTTCATAATCACTGTTTAAAAGTAATAACAAGGGCATATTTTAACCACTCGAATAGCATATGTCAAAAGCAAATTACATTTTTAAATTCTCAATACAGCATCAATGTAACATTTGGTAAACGGGTAAGGTAAAGTTCAACTGCAAGATGTTGTCTTGATGTGGCGCCAAACAACTTATAGCATCAGTTTGGAGAAATGGCATTTTGACTTTGTATTTCTTTTCCTAAGCAGCGCAAAGAGCTAATCTGGTGCGTCCACCCACTTCACGTTAGAGGGTAAAAGGAAGAGTTTTGAAGACAACGATGTTTTAAATAGTTGATTGTGATCTATCGTTTTGTTCTCCGCCCGCTTTGAAATCTGCAATAAGATAATCTTTGCGGAAAGCCACTTCAATGACGGCCGATTGACAGCGCAACAAAAGCGTTGTCTCCCGAGCACGCGCAACTTGGCAAGCGTGTGTGAGCATTGTTATGTTAACACGTCCCGACTACAGCGCGTGCTTCACTGAGAGATAAGTTACGACACACAATAGCTAGTGGGCCGCTGATAGCCCCAGAACCGACCATAAGCGGGAAAGAAAAGAAAGCATCTGTGAAGCAGAGCATTTGTACAAGAGAAAAAAATGACAAAGGGAGTCGAAGACAACCTTACGAACGAACCACTTGTTCCGGCGAGTAAGGAAGTGAACACTGCCGACAACTCGAGATACAGAAAGTGGGCTCAACTGGACAGGAGCCGACGGTTGAAGGCAAGCGCCAGAGAACGCAAACGAAGGCATGTACTGAATAACGCTTTAGAACTATTGCGGAAGAAAGTCCCATGCGTGGATCAAAATCCTCAAAAACTATCCAAAATCGAGGTGTTGCGAATGGCAATTGATTACATCGCCATGTTAAGCTGCTATCTGAAAGGTTCGCAGTCCGTACTTGCTGGGCAGTTACCGCCTGTTGAAGTATCAGCCATCGCGCCAACAAGAACTGGAGGAACCAACCTTCTCCTGCACGACCCTTCCGTCACTATAGTCGTGCCAAAAACAATGGACCAATTTCAGGTACACCCAATAACCACAAAAGCGTTTCTTTAAAGTATTGTAAGATTTGAATTTACTAGCTCACAATATTTTGTTTCACCCCCCGCCCTAACTTATGCGAACTTTTGAATTTTGTTAGTTCATTAGCTATTTTTTCATCGAAACCGAATGAAAACACTGATTTTTCTTTCTTGTCAACAGGTGGGAGACCACTACGGTATAAAAAGCTCGGAGCTGGACGTGTATTTGAAAGGATTCCAAGAGTTTCAGTCCTAGCTGATCTAATTTAAACTAACTGTGCATATAAGAAAATCTTGTAGATATCCCATATAGCGTCGTTCCCTTTTTGGCAAAAATGTAATTTTTTAAAATTATTTTATATCGCTGTAGTTAAACTTCAAGTAAAACGCAACAGCTTTTATTGACTAAAGTATCTTTATTATCTTGTACAGCTGTGTTCGTGTCAATATGTTATTGAAATAAATTCAATTATAGGAAGTTGTTTTTAAACAAGCTGGTTTGTGTTTAATATCATCCATGTGAGCACAGGCCAAATGGCGGCTTTATACAGCCACGCAAAAAGACAAAAAACGACGTTAATTCAATTTTCCTTTTGAGCGCTACAAATCGCGCCAACATTTGGCACTTTCAACCCCATTGATCAAAACAAACAGGAACTTTGCTTTGTAGGTTGATAAGCTGAAGGTTGTGGGTTTACTTGCGTACAGTATACCGCAAGTGACCGTATGAACTTGGCGGTCTCATAAAATGACTTGTTCACTAAAACCCTCGGCGAAATCTGAGATCCACTGACACTTTTTGTAGTCCGTTGACAGCAACAATGGACAGACTAATAAAAAATGCACCTCGATTTTGAAATCGCCTAAATTAAGCGTCTAAGTGGAATCTTTTGTCTGCTAAACACGTGTAGGATTATAAACGAAGTCGCATTGGGAACAAAGTCCTGCTCACCTCAGACCACGCACTTCTTGAAACTAATAATCGTATTTTTTTTACTAGTTTTAAAATCGAGGACAAGTTTCCCAGGCAGAAATTAAGTTTCACGCGAGATGTTTTGGTCTTCATGATCTGAATACATCACCCGCACTCTAAACAATGTACAACCAGAAAAACGATTGAGATTTCATACAAGTTTGTTTTTTGGAGAAAAACACTCACTGAATGAATGAAAAATCCGTCGTTATGGAGGGATTAATCTTAAAAGATTAGCTTTCGATTGATAAATTAAATCAAAGCTAGATTATTGTTGCTGGAAAAAACAGTTTACATTTCGCTTGCTAGCGAGTCAAACTACACGTGGTCGTGTAATCGAGCACAACGGAACAATAACGACATTTCATTCTTTGCTCCGTCTCTTAGCAACCTGAAGTGAATCGTGCTCAACTGAGAATTAAACAGTCAGAGACATTTTACGCAGGACAAAAGGATGTCTTACTTGGTCGTAAGGAAAATACAACGCTAAACAACGCAACGGAAAGAGCCGGATTGAGAAAAACTTCTTCAGTAAATTCAACCGCTCTGAAAACTATTCGAGTAGACGGAAAAATGTTTCAAAGTCTGTGGTGTTTAGAAAGTCGTGCAGCAAAAACGTTTGTATAACTAATGGAAGTTAGTTATCAAGAAAGTAAAATCGCTTTATTAGATATATAATTGTCAGTTGTGAATTCGTCAACTACTATAACCGTATTTCGAGGCGATTCAACAACTTAAGGAACTTTTAAAACGGGCGTTTCGAAATGAAAAAACTCTGAACTGACTGATAACTATTTGGATAATTTTACTTCAGTGATCCCACTAGGAAAAACATAACCTTCTCTATGTTTGAATATCTTTGCAGAAAAGTATGTATTTGTTTTCAAGACGAAAGGTCGATATATTCCTTTTTCTTAACCTCGCTCTAAATATTGCACCGTCTTTGAACATGAAGTTAAGGCCTTAATAGATGAAATGAAATCTACAGAGCGAATTTAAGTCAATTCAAACCAGCATGATTTGCCAAATAAAGTACCCGTTATTTATCAAATAAATGCCATGAATGCTGAAAATTAAAAGCTGTATCAAGGTTGCCAAAAGAGTGGTACTGTATGATAGATCATTAGTTTTTGTTCGGGCATACAATACTGACTACGCGCGCGCGTGTGGGTAACCGAGTCGCTATGTTAAAACAGAAAGGCACATAGAAGTGTCTTTCGTGTCTGTAAATGCAATAATTTAGTCAATGGTCATTGATATTTCCACGTGGCACGACTCTTAATGAACTTGTTACAATATACACGTGTAGTTCAGCATTAGAATGTACACAATAGCATCGATTTCACATCAGAAACCCCGTGGAAAAAAAAAACACAAGACTTCAGCCTTGCAGGCTTCTTGTTAATTCAACTTTGATAATATTAACTGAGGATATAGAATTCGGGCATATCAATCTGGCGGTGGAGATTTCATTATTTCAGTCTCTCGAGACTAGAAAACTCTCCGTTGTACATTATTGTAGTAAGTTATAGCTGAATAGATTAGTTTCACATCACAAATCAAGCTAGAAGTTAGGCGTTTCTCGATTTCACACCAAACCAACTTCTGCAGGCTAAGCAAACAAAGATACCCATTCAAGATAAGTTAACATAGCGCTAAGCTAAATACAATATTAAGTCTGAATTGGGAATCATAATTATCGCTTTCACAGATCATTTGAACGTCGATGAGACAAATAATTCGCCAAATAATTCGTCGCTTTGTTTTGTGATCGGGCAAATGCATCTAGGAGTGTCGAATTTGAACTCAGTCAAAACGTATTCTCGAAATTGATTTTGAGAAAGAACGTACGGCCGCTTAAAAATTGGAAATTAAACATCGGAACTGAAACTTTTAAAAGTTCTTCAGTACATTTCAGAATGACGTCCGGTGATTGCAGACACTAATTAGAGCAAGTAAATTATCATTTGTTAAATGAGGGAAATGTTACAAATTCGTCCAACAATTTAACACACACAACACTAAACTGAACTGTACAATGTAATCGCATTTTATTCAACTCTACCAAGATCAATTTTCAATCAACGGTTCTTCATTACAAAGTTTTCAAAACGTCTTGTTTGATTCAGTATAAGAGATAACGATTTACGAACACTGTATGCAAGTATGAAACTATACATAAAGTTAATGAATTTGTACGAATTGTATAGAAAGGAAAAATGGAGGAGTTAAATCTTCCCAGTTGTAGAATTTGTTGAAGAATCTGCATTTGCAATTTCTAATTTCTTTAGGAATTATTTTGACTTACAAGCGGATACGACCTTGCTTTTTCCCAACTACAATCCAGTCATAACATCATTTAATATTCACAATAACAAAATCTATAAAAAAATTACGAATCTGATTGGTTGTTAACAGGCCCGATTATAGCCTTAATAGTAATGTACGCACTAGTTCTTATCTACGTGACGGAAACGGAAAAAACAAACTTGTCTAGTGCCATTAAACTAAATTAAATTATATTAAATAACCCCGTGGGGGGGCCACCGACGCGCTCTTTAGACCCAAGCACTCCTACCGTGTTTGACGTAGGCAGGCCGTGCGGCGGGATGACGTGGGTGAGGCTATACGGGATGACGTCAGCGGGTCCGGAAAAACCCATCTTGTCCCGCACATGTCAACAATTCATTAGCGCGTAAGACTGATCATTCACAAAGACAGTTTCATGTGTTATTGCAACAACGTCAAGCTCAGAAAAGGTGGCGTAAGTAAGGAGGCGCCGGGTGGAAAAATATTTGATTCTTGTTTTTTTTTTTCAAGGGCGTCGCAGCGCTTCAGGTCGGTACACAAAAAATCTCAAGCGAAATACTTTCCCCCGTGCCGTGCCCTGCTCAGTAATAACCTCATTTCTCGGGACAACCCGCTCTGTCCCGCAAGAAAAATTTCGGAAAACCATATAAGAAATCTTTATTGACCAAGTGTGTTCGTTTAAGGTGGCTGGATATCGACTTCGTTCTTTTCTTGTGAGTTCATGGACCTCGACTCCGCATCGGTCGATAAACACGCAAAAAAATAATAACTTGGCCGATATCCAGCCATCTTGACCTCAAGCCTGGTCAATAACCCATATTATTATCATGGCTACATGGAGTTTATTACGAGAGTAAAACAAACGTCGCTAGTAAGATTCAAACCGGGAGCTTCATACCAATCACGTGAGATCCGTAAAGGGCTCTGATTGGTTGATACCACTCTAATGATTCAATACGAGATTATGTCAGCAAGGCTCCGACCACTACCCCATTCTCCCCTCGGTCACTTTACTCTCCACCAGTTCCTTCTCGGCTCTTCCAGCCACGAACACACCCTTCTAGCGAAGCCTGTTCACAGGAGGCGGCTGGTGAACGAGATAAACTCGTGAGAGGAAAGATTTGTTTGCTTCGACTTCGGGTATTGCAACTTTCATTTCGATCACAACACAACACGTTTAATAACCAGCGCTTTGTCCTTCTTGAAGCGGACTCTCACAAGGTTAAAGCACGGCTGACCTCATATCCATACTCTCAGAATCCAAGGCAATTCGCCGCATCAATTGCGAACTTATTTTGTCGGTTAATGTCCCGATTGTAAAGATAGTGTTAATATGAAACACTCTTCTGTACTTTGAGAGTTCGTTTTCATAACATTGCAGCTACCTTTTCATCATTTCAAACAACACGTACATTTCAAAACGGCTACCGTTTAATGGACGTGGTTGATTCCGGTAAGTGGAATTCAGGGTTGTCAAAAATCAACTTCCTGCGGCTTGGAGGCCCCGTCTTGTCTGGCGTGGAAGATGTTAAGGATAAGCTACAGCACTGTTATAAATTAAGTACGGCAAATGTCAGCGTTCAAGCCTCGTGGCTTATTAGGCTAACCCGCGTCAGGACCTCTGCTCCTTCCTTCCACCCGGAAAAGAAGTAGAGGACATCCGCGAGAAGGGTACCATCAGGCCGGCGCCGGCTGCAGCATGAAGCGACTAGGAATATTTCTACCCCCCCCCCCCCACCCCCTCGCTCCCTTTCCTTGGAGGCCTCTCGTATGAAAAGGTCGTGGAAGCTCGTCGTCTCCTCTTGGGGGGGGGGGGGGGATGTAACTCGTAGATTTTCGTCTCACTTAGGGTGTTCAGGGTGAAATGCCACTATTGTTAGCCATCAAGGTATCTTTTAACCCTTTCACTCCGACGATTGACTTTATAGATTTTACTCTGTCTAACGCCAGACGATTTTACTCGTCAAAGGGGGGTCACTTGGGAGTGAAAGGGTTAAGGTGCACTCGAAGAAATCATAAAAAAAACAGTTGTCATTTCTGTTTTAATATCTTTTAGGGGTCAATAAAGCTATAGCCAGCCAAGATTTCTCTCCTCTAAAATCGCTTTTTCCGACAAGCATCGCCGATTGTTTCACATCAGTGGAAGTCCCCCGGTCTATACCCTTTCTGGAGTGAGATTGGTGTATCACAGGGTTTAAGGTCAGGGGGGTCAGGTGAAGGGCCCTTAGTCGCGGTTGTGGTGGAAACTGCAACTTGAACGCGTCATTCGTTTCCACGCCGTGTGCGTACAGATATGCAACAAACTGAGTGTCAAGCTGTTTGAAAGTGGTCAGTAACAGAAATCGAAACACTGTTGCTTTTGTTTTGTACACAAAAGGATATTTGTGAAGAAGCTTGAACATTCCAGTACCAATGCTCATAGGAATACCCATAATAATACACTCGCTGACACCTGCAACACAAAGGGATTATGATCCTCATCAAATGAGTCCAGTCACGATACTCTGGGTTATTTTGGCCACTTACAAAATTACATTTACATTGAAGGTAACCTGAAAATAATCGTTAACTAAGATAGGAAAACACCAAAGAGATAATAATAAACCATAAAGAAACAAGGATGGTTAAGGATGGAGAGGATTAACACGGATTACAAACGGCGAACATGAAAAATGTAGGCTTAACTTTTCAAGATGAGCAAACCGTAAAGATGAAAGCACCTGCATTGCCGCAATGGTCAGGCAGGTGCTATCTAGGTGTGATTAACTAAACATGATTCACACAGACACCACACCCCCTCTCGCTTTTACCATTCTCCAAAGCAAGCAAATTTGAGGGATTTAGCGGCGTCCAGTCGCTATTTCATTTTCCATACATTTGTTTCTGATTTTCTTTTTCGCGCCGGAAATTGTTAAGCCGCGTAAAAACTTATGGGCAAATGTATGGAAAATGTATGAAAAATTATGGACAATTTCATACGCGACTGGATGCCTTCTGGCACAGCTGCGTCCTTCGACGTTGTTTGAGATGTGTTTTGCGTGAGGAAATAAGATCATACAAATGCTCTTGTAACTTACAGCAGGTATAAACGTTTTTTCTTACCATCAATAGAGTCAGTCTGACCGTGCAGTGCGGCATCAAACAAATGATCTGAGGTCTTCTCGAACTACAAAGGGAAATAATATTAAGAAAAACTAAGCAAGCCGAATGAACTGGAACAAGTTGCATTAGCAGAGAAACATGCAGTTTTGCGAGGTTCTTAGGAAAGTGCGAGACGAACGCGAAACACCCACGACCGCACTTCTCGTCGCGCAAGTGTCGCGTTTCGCGTTTATCGCGCGCTTCACGTATACTTACAGAAGCAAGCATGAGAACGCTCTCCTTCATCTTCGCTAAGCCGAACCTTGTTATGCCCAGTACCTCTCCCTAGGGAAAAAGAATCATCATTATTAATAGCACGCGCGAGAACTTCTCGCGAGTGCCTCTCGCGTGATTTGAAGTTCGCAAAAGAAAAGATTCACAGTTGTCAAAGACAGGAATCATTCACGGCTTAAAAATTTTTGTCTGTTGTTGTAGTGCTTAAAGCCATTTCCTTGTGTCTGTTTTCCAAGGACCAAATGACCAAATTCGGTGAAAATACTGTACTCTGTGACTGAAGTTAACAGTAGGTTCATAAGAGACTTGTGCAAACTGAATCGTCCACACGGACGCTTTTTCAGCTTGTAGAACCAAGAATGCAATGAAAATGAATTCAAAGCTACGGTAACCAAAAAAACACAAACAGTGTCCGCCATTCACAGCCAGAAACTCACGGAGCAGTGTACGTAAGACAAAATACTACACAAGAGAAGTTTAACTTCCTAATCACTAAGCGATTTCTTTCTCATTCCAAAAAACATTTGTTTTGTCCGCGAAAACTCAGAAATCACGTCTAGACATCAAGTTTGGAACACACTACGGGACATGTTGCGGAGACGAGAAGCGAGGACTGGCAACCCCCTTCATGTGTACACATAGGATACATGTTGCAGGAAATATTCTCCAGTTCGTGCACACGAAGAGGACAGTTTGCAAGAGCAGTGCGCACGATGCCACGTTGAAAATTGGACTCATTTTGTCCTTGTTTCACGACACGATATATCAATATTCCTACATGGGTCCGAGACTTTCGGGGCAAAATTGTGAAATTTAGAAGGTTTCTTTTGTTTTTCAATTCCCCAAAAAAAACTTGGGTACAAAGAAAACAACACCAAATGTAGAAGTTTGTCCTGAAAGCCCCGGAGCCATGTTAGAATATTGATACATCGAAATTGGCATACTCGAACCAGCTAAATTTCATTCACCATGTTTCATGCACGATAACAAAGTTGTTGCTGTTGTTTTACCAGGCACCAATTTAGCATTTTCACCAAACCGGGGGGTCACACGAGGAAAACTGTCCCCTGGTATGTGTTGACCTTTAGTTTTGGCTACATTTTCATCGTTTCTTTCAGCATTGAAGTTTTTTGGTATTTTTTGGTATCAGAGAAACCGCTGGACAACCCGTCTGCTACGCCGTTCAACAAGTTACCTTAAAAGTCATGAGGTCTGCCAACAACATCACGTGACGTGCATCGATACTCATCCCGTGACTCTTCATTGTCACGTTGATTTCATTCATTATCGTTGCCCTGGAAACAGAGAAGCACACGCAAATGATAACTATTTAGTAAATGAATGCTATAGAATACGGTAATAAGAAAAAGAATCCGCACAATTTGTCGTTGCTTCCGATCCAAGGATTGCAAGTGTCTTTTATAAAGTCTTCAAAATGAAATTCAACATTTTCCACTCGTTGTTTGGGAATAATTAGTTTCAATGAGAGTTTGTATCATCTGAATTTTACACATTTTAGCATGAAGGGTGAGCAGAACATGTCAGAGTGCATGACGTCATACTCCAGAAACAAAGGCAAAAAGAGCGAAATATGTGGGGCAGAGGAAAAATGTACGTATCTTAACTGAAGCATCATATTATCAGAATGCTGTGCCCCAGAAGCACCCGGGCGCCACAGGTTAACACCTTTTAAGTTGTTCACCTGTGGCATATACCAGGATTTCATGTTTCGGAACTTTTGGGCTCCTTGTAATTTTTCTGAGACCACAGCCATATGTCATGTAATCTGAATAGTACATTTTATTGCTGCTTGTTGCCTCTGTTCGGAAACAAGTCCAGTGCGAAAACACTCCTATAAACATGTGTTTGATTTCCATGATATTGATGCAATGTATGGAACACAAAAGACCTTCTCTGACCACAATTCCAATCACCGAGAAGAGAGATGAGAATACGACGCGCAGCGGAGTACTTTGGACGAATTTTGAGGTGTTTGGAAATGTACTTAAGCACTGTCTTAAGTGTTTGATATATCTTCTCAACTGAGGAGAAAAAGGAGAAAACGGAGAAATAAAATCGTAAAAAAATCTCCGCTGATTAAGATCAGATGTCCAAACACCATGGGGTCATGATTTGATGAAATATTAATGACTTTGAGAAACTAATTAGAAGAAATTAAGAAACCTATTGTTAAAATATTTTCCAACCTAGCTGCTTCGATTCCAAGAACTTTCTCTACTTCAGCCGTGTTGTTAGACGTCGTTGCTGTGCCCTTGACGCCTACAAATAAACACGATAAATATTATCCAATCCTGAGAACGAACGGAAAACGAACCCGGTTAATGTATTCTACTCAGGATGACCGCTGACCAGAAATGAAAACCACAGGCTCAGTGTCATGACTTAGTAGAGTTGCCCTTGGCCTCAGTATCAAAACGAGTCCACATGTGAAGCCACTCACCAGCTGTTCATTTTCATGCAAATCAATCAAGGCAAAAGATAACTCGGAAATGCCTATTGGACAATATCACGACTCCTTAATTATTAACTCGTTTTAAAACCAAGGGGTGAAGAATTTTGTGCAAGTCTACGGAAGTATAGCCAAATTAAAGTCCATTTATCTCGAAAACTCAGCGAAAAAGAAATTTGAATTTTGCACTTCTCAGAGTTCTCCAAGCGAGTGTGATAAGCATCTAATTTGTCCTTTCAATATTAAGGCACTGTAAGGTGGGTAGGTAATGAGAAGAAAGAATATCATCAACTGGGGATATTCCCTTGATATAACACAAAATAAATATTCATAAAACACAGAAAATCTCTTCAAATCAACAGGTTAAGAACAATTTTTTTTTCAAAACTGACCAACAGTGGACATAACAGACAGCAAGTCATCGCCTTCCACCAGTAGCTTGTAAGTGTCTCCTTGAGCCTCGTCCACGTGAATTATGGCACGGTTTACATTTTTATGACCCTAACCACATGAAAAAGAAATCCGCGTCAAGATGCGCAAATTCACGGAGCTCCTTTAAGACAAACGTTTAGTGTTTGGCCTCTGCTAAGATACCTTGATGAGGACATCAGGCAAGTCTGTCTTGAGCTGCTGCATTGTGTAATGTAGAGACGACTTGCTGCTCTCAGTAGGATAAATACACAGCTCAGACTTGCTTAGGGCTGTCACTTGCTGCAAGAAAAAAAAACCACCCAGTGTAAGTAATAGAGTAATAAAGTCAAATCTCGTTTTTTATCGTTTTGTATGTAGAGTAAATATTGTATCGTATTGTAAGGGGCGTAAGTACAGTGTAATTATGTGCTGTAAAAGAGAAAGAAAACGCCATTTTCACCGATCGATAATTATAAAGTACACACCTTCTCCACTTCCACGAAGGGCTATACCCGAAACGTTTGTGATTTTTTTTACGATATGCCACTTTTCTACTTGATCAGTTTTCAAGTTTTATTTTCTTTTTGATGCTTAAGTCCGCATGTGCAAGTGTCACGCATCAACCGAGGAGCATCAACCGTTTTCTTCATGCCAAACACTTTTCGAATGAAATTAATCTTGTTAAACTGGCTCACGTACTGGTTTACCTGGTTTACTAACTGGTCAATTACTGGTTAAACTGGTTCACTAAATGGCTCAGTTACCAACCTCTTACTAAGTAAGTAAGTAAGTAAGTAAGTAAGTAAGTAAGTAAGTAAGTAAGTAAGTAAGTAAGTAAGTAAGTAAGTAAGTAAGTAAGTAAGTAAGTAAGTAAGTAAGTAAGTAAGTAAGTAAGTAAGTAAGTAAGTAAGTAAGTAAGTAAGTAAGTAAGTAAGTAAGTAAGTAAGTAAGTAAGTAAGTAAGTAAGTAAGTAAGTAAGTAAGTAAGTAAGTAAGTAAGTAAGTAAGTAAGTAAGTAAGTAAGTAAGTAAGTAAGTAAGTAAGTAAGTAAGTAAGTAAGTAAGTAAGTAAGTAAGTAAGTAAGTAAGTAAGTAAGTAAGTAAGTAAGTAAGTAAGTAAGTAAGTAAGTAAGTAAGTTTATTAACGTGACCAAACACTTAGCCAACCGGCTACTTTACAGGAATAGTCACAAAATAAAAATAGTAATGATAATAATAAAAGAAAAAGTAATAAAAATGACAGCATGAAATATATAAAATGTTTCAAAATATATCAGCATGTGAATTACGACATGTAGCGGCCAGCCAAATCCGTATCTGATATCTGTTTCTTGAACAGTTTGTAAGAGTCCGCTTTTCTGTATTCATTCGGTAATTTATTCCACAGGTTGGCTCCTTCGTATCTGAGTGATTTAAGTCCGTACTTAGTAGTATTTACTTTTGGTAATGTCAAGATTTTGTCTCCTCGAAGATTATAATTACTTTCCCTTAGTTCCACTAGGTCGCATAGGGCGAGAGGGTAGTACTGGGGAATATTGGCCCGAGGTCGTGGCAAAACCAAAAAAACGACCGAAAGACAATATTCCCCAGTATGGCTCGAGCTAGCTAGGTTAGTAAGTAGTTTATTATATGGCACTCGGGCCATGCTTGTTTTGAATTTGCCGGCTTTCGAAAACAAAAAATACACAGCCGATGACCGTTTCCATGGAAACGGTCACATATGGCGAAATCCTGACCAAGAAAGAACCAGTCAGAACGCTCGGATTTACCTTGCCATATAATAATTTCACTTACTGGTTTGGCTGGCGTTCAGTTACTAGTTAAATTTAAACTCGTTCACAAAAAGGTTCACTAACGTTCACCTACTAATTTAGCTCATTCGTTAACCGCTTCACTGGTTCGCCAACTGGTTTACTTATTTCGTCTACAAACGTATTCACAAATCATTCATACCGGCATTCATACCTGCGGTTTCAGTTTAAGTTTTCTTGTATTGCAGATAGCAAATCGTATGGAGTCCACGTCAACTTCGAGCTGTCACAAGGAGAACAATAACACACAGTAAAAGTAATGAGCACTGTCTCGAACTAACGGTCCCAAACTTACAAAAACCTCACTAGCCCTTTCTCTGTTATTGCTCTTCTCAAGATGATAAGGCGGCATGACAGTGAACCGTAAAATAAACAAACAATAATTTTTCTGTTACTGTGTTTTGGGAGTTATCTGGCCATCAGGTTTTCCGTTTATTAGAGAGTTTAGGGAGTTTTAGCAATGACGACGGCGACGGCAGGGACGAAGCCTTGTGAAAAATTTATTTATATTTTACCTTCGAATGTCGCTGCTCTGTAAATCTGTTCAGTAGGACTATCGGTCTGAAAACTTGCTCAGGATAAACATGCTTCAATAGCGCTTAATTCGAAACAAAGATACAAAAAATTCGCCGTTGCGGTTCGCGTTCTTAAAAACACGTGGAAGTTAGTAATTTCACGTTGTTGTTTGTAGAGGACGGCAAAGAAATGTACCAAGATTCAAAACGCACGTGCACAGCTATTGTCCTTCTCATTAAACCTCTTGTTTGATGGCGTTCCCGTCGCCGTCGCCGTCGCCGTCGCCGTCGCCGTCGTGGTTTGCTAAAACTCCCTAAAGAAACCACGACGGCGACGCCGAGGGCAACGTCGATTAAATAATGACTTCACTTTACCTACAAAGCTCGCGGTACAGTGCTACAGTCATTTACTTCGTTTGTCATTGTCAAAACTAACACGACATTAAATCTGGAGAACGGCGATAAATTTGGAACAGAAAAAAGTTAGCCGTTGTGGTTCACGCTCTCCTGATAACAAAGAATTCGGTCATTTCACGTTGTCGTTTTGCAGAAGACGAAAAAGAAATATACCAAGAATCATAACGTACGTGCTCAGCCATTGTTCTGCGCATTAAACCTTTTATTTAGCGACTTTCCGTCGACGTTGCCGTCGTGGTTTTCTTAAATTCCCTAACGTGATGTCTAATTAAACAACAGTAAACCGTGATCAGTCTCAAAGTTTAATGACTTCGTAAATACGATGATGTTCAGCTGCATTCATAGTAAGTCGCCTTTCTCCGGTAAATTCATGATTATTGGTCACGTGAAGTTCCTTACGTGCATCATCTCATGTTCACAGATCATCTGCTAAGTGAAATCTTGAGAGGCAACGTAACCACCCCCAAGCATTTTTTGATCAAACTGAGTGAACACGTCAGAGGTGAAGTAAATAAAACTTGGTGACCAGCATAATAATAATACCTTGTATATTTTATGTCATCGATCGTGTTTATTATTTTGCCTTTTTTCTGTATTTGTCTTCTTTAAAAAAGCAACAACAGGTATGTAATTAATTCAAGTGGCCGTCTTGTCGAGCTTCGCCACCCGTTTGATGTTTTCCACACTCACCAGGAAAAAACTTTAACCCGCGCTCACCGCCCGTTAAATATTCTCCAACGAGTGACACTCATTGAAACTTTCCCGCGCAAGCCACCCTCTCCACGCTTTCCCGCCCGCTTCACATTTTTCTCCGTGAAATGTTTTCCCGCGTTTTCAACTGTTACATTATTCCCACTTGTCACGTGTTTGTTACATGTTCTCCCGCTTGACACGCGTTACATGGTTTCCCTTGCTTACCACTCGTTAAAGGCTTCCCGCGATTTTCACCCTTTCAAGGTTTTCCCACGCTTATCACAGGTAACATATTTTCCAGCACTAGCCACCAGGTCGCTACATTTGATCTTGCACTTGTCACCTGTTAAACGTTTTTTTCTGTCTTTGCCACCCGTTAAAGCCCTGACCAAACAAGAAAAAGAGTTGACAAAAGTTTGCCACGCGTTACTTTTTTCTCGCGCTTTCCACCTCTTTCGCTGCCTTCGCCGTGCGTTAAAAACCGGGCAAAACAAGAAAGGGTTGACAAAGGTTTCCAATTGTTTCATGTTTTCTCGCGATTGCCACTCGTTACATCTATCCCTGCACTTGCCACCCGTTACATTTTTTCCCCGCGCTTGCAACCCTGTGCACATGTTTTCCCGCGCCTGCCACCCGTTGCATGTTTTCCCGCGCTTGATACTAGTTACATGCTTTCTCGCGGTTGCCACCCGTTACATGCTTTCCCGCGCTTGATACTCGTAACACGCTTTCCCGCGCTTGCCACCCGTTACATGTTTCCCCGCGCTTGATACTAGTTACATGCTTTCCCGCGGTTATCACCTGTTACCTGTTTTCCCGCGCTTGATACTCGTCACATGCTTTCCCGCGGTTGCCACCTGTTACCCAGCGCTTGATCCTCGTTACATGCTTTCCTGCGGTTGCCACCTGTTACCTGTTTTCCCGCGCTTCTCCCCTTACATGTCATTCCCGCACTTGACACCATTACATACTATTCCCGCGCTTAACAGCTTTTACACGTTTTCTCATCCTTGACACCCATGTTATTCCCGCGTTTGTCACCTGTTACCTGTTTTCCCGCGCTTGCCTCCCATTATTGCCGCGCTTGACGCCCATTGCATGTTATTCCCGCGCTTGATACCCGTTACACGATTTCCCGCGCTTACCAGCCGTCACATGTTTTCCATCGCTTGCCACCCGTTACCTGTTTTCTAGCGCTTGCCCCCCCGGTACATGGTATTATTCCCGCGCTTAACACCATTAGCTGTAATTCCTACCCTTTACACCCGTTACATGCTTTCCCGCACTTGAAATCCGTCACATGTCTTCAAGCGATTTCCACCCGTTTCTCGCAGTCTTACCTTGAGCAATTTGATCCTGTCTACCGCCAGTTTGACAAGAATAAAACAGCTGTCAGGCAGGAACACTTCTTCGATATACTCTGAAACCTGTCGAACAAGATTAACAGGTCAAACCTGTCATGATAACGTCTAAGCCATCCTGTGACTACTCAATGCAAGACTAGCTACGTGACAAGTAACATGAATGAATAGTTTGCTCAAGAGTTACGGCGTACTCCACCCTCCCCACCCACAGTTTAATCTCTTTGCCCATACCTCTCCTAGTAGGGTTTTCTCAATCCGTCCTTTGACTCCTCGCGCCTCGTCAGCATTTTTGTCATTCATAAGCTGAGCGGAGATGATTGGAGTGCTAATGGACCGAGATGCATTGATGATTTCCTTTATGCGAGGAACGCCAAGCGTGATGTCTGGTTTTATTGAGAAAACAAACTAAGGCCGTATGTTTGCTACAGGCATGACGTTTCAAAATTTTCTGGCTCAGTTTTCTCTGATAAAAAGAAACTTAACCTGACCAAATAGATACAAAATGTCAGATACAATAGCGGTTTCTCCTCTTACAGCTGTCTTGTCCACCCATTCATTAAGGCGGGGGTACACATGAATAGGAGTGAAATTTAAAGTAATATTAAAAGGAAATTGTTAAGATTGAAATGAGTTAGGGACACTACCAGACAGTTGACCCCCTAAAATAGGGCCCCAGGTTGGTAGGAGACTGTTTGGTGTCCGTCTACCCGTTCTTCACTTCAAATTACAATTTTCCAAATCCATCAAATCTTCAACATTTCATATTTTCCACAATTTAACCTATCCTTTCAGAAAACAAATGTCTTTTCCAAAAGGCCCAAAAATCACCCAAAATTTTACAAAAACCGCCAAACAGTGGTTAATGAAATAAGCAGAGGGATTTAGTGTTGCTTGAAACGTGGCCGAGATATTAGCAAAAAGACCATGTTAAGCGACGTCAAAACAACCTTTACAGCGTTTATCCCCGCCTTAAGACTAATACGTTTTCAACAACTTTTTCCTTCTTTATTAAGGGCAAATATCATCAAGATCACAGTGACCCCAAATGTTTCTTCCAGCCTTCAATGGTACTAAATCAGCCATATTGTTATTTCAATTTTCCCTGACCATTTCCTGACCTGTGGCAACCCTGTTTAAACGAACCAATTGGAACTTAGGATTCCGATGACGTTTGAAACGGCATTCCCGCCTTTTTCGTGTAAGCGCAAAGAGCAAATATCTATGTTACTTGGACGTTACTTCACTGACAGGTTTTTCGTTCCCAGTTCGTCTCAGGCTAGCACAACACTTGGGATTTTTCTTTAATTTGAAGATAATTTCGTCCATTGTGACGTTCTAGGCACATAAAGGATACTCATGGACGCGACACCAGCGAAGTGAAATGTCTTTAGAGTCATCTGTGTTCCAGGTTCCCCAATACTCTGAGCACACAGGGCTCCCACTGCTGTACTGGGCTCAATCTTTGCTCTCGAGTACTTCTCCTTACAAAGGCTCAGGAACTGCTTTAGTTGGGACTTGGTACAGCGGTCTACCCATGACAACACTAACAGAAAAACGGAAGTAGGGTGAATTCGATGTTTTTTACTTCCGGTTCCCTGGTTTAAGAAGCAGCTACATTTTCTTAAGAAAAGATATTCAAAGCCGTTCATACACAGGGAAGTACAGTTACCTACCCTTTGGAAGGTTATTTGTTTCAGACTCACTAAAACAAAAAAGGAATCATTGATCAAAATAAAGATATTTCATGAAGCATAACTTTAATTTAAAGCGATTTTAAAGGACTGCAGTCAACCATTCATGATTTGCAATGAATAACTAGACATCTTAACACTTTAAATTATTAAACATTGGATTACGTATGGATATCGTTTTAATTCAACGAAGGATAAGTTCAAGAGCATTTTTTTAAAGACTAAACGCTATAAATAAATTTGCAAATCGATGAAAGCAGTTACATTTGCGTGTTGAAAAGAAAAAGCCATTTCTGAGTTACTATTTCCCTCTGTTTCTAAAACGAGTTCTGGCGCGCAACCTTTCAAATGGAAATGAGTTTGATTTGCAAGACAATGAACGTGCAAGAAAATCTCATTTCCACGTGAACGGTTTTACACCAAGACTCGTTTTAAAACCGAGGTAAAAGCAACTCGGAAATGGTCTACTGGTTTTACATCACTACGCTACGCGATTGGCTTAAAAAACTCGCGCCAATTTTTTATCCAATCCGAAATAAAACTAAAATCAATCGGGACACATTCTTACTCGTTTTCCCGCGCTTTCCGTCAGGTGCACGTATTTACTTCAAGTTTAGATTGGTTCACTGTTTTGTCAGAGTTCTTTGTGATTGGCTAGAGTAAATACTTTGGTTTTGGTTTTGACACTTGATTGAATACAGAGTTAAGATTATTATAACCGAACTCTAAACCTATTAATTGACCTATCATCCAAAAGATTGATTCCTACTCTAAATTCAGTGTCAAAAATGATGAAAGATAATAAGTCAAATGCGTTTCTAAAAAGTAACAAAATAAATAAATAACCTTCTTTTCAGTGTCAAATGTATTAAGCACTGTTTTACTTATTGGGAACACTGTACATAAATAAACAAATATTGCAAATAAAACATAAACTATTAATAATCCCAACTGGTGGGAGGCTAACCAGTTGGCTATTTACACAACGAGGTCGAGGAGTTGAACTCGGGAATACGGAGAACAAATCCAGTTAGCGGTAGGGTAGAGAACTCGAACCAGGGACCGCCAGATTTTAAATCCAGTGCTCTAAACCACTCAGCCACCCTCCTCCACAATTATCTAGATATAATTCGCCTGTGTCGAAGATTAAAGAAATACCTGACAGAGGAGTTAGCCCCCAGACCAAGCTGTCGATGCTTCGTTT
The DNA here is from genome assembly GCA_019787425.1 of Platygyra sinensis. Classification (NCBI taxonomy): domain Eukaryota; kingdom Metazoa; phylum Cnidaria; class Anthozoa; order Scleractinia; family Merulinidae; genus Platygyra; species Platygyra sinensis. Next base: position 45,607 of record JAHPZR010035924.1, read on the forward strand.
CTACTTTTTTGGCAATGACTTCAACAAACGCTCTAAAATAAAAACAGAATACATGTTTTCTTACAGTAGTGTAAAAAAGTAACAAGGATATAACCCGTGTTGGTCAGTTTAGGCATCATAGAGTCAAAAATAGCGAACGAGCCCGCAAACTTCACTTCCCGGTCAGCGGCGGTTGCCAAGTGACAGACAGTAACTGTTGCGTCTCCTACCTCTCCCAAGCTTAGAATTTTAGTATATCAAAATTGGGATATTTACGCATGGGTAATTTTTATTAACCAATCAAACCATAACTCGAGCACCGATGACGTCACAGGCATGCGTCACGTTGCTTAGCGACAACGCTGACAAAAACCACGGGCTCACTTAATTTTTGTTTACAAAGTTTCCCCCAACTTTGTATCAAGGAAGCTGGCAAAGATCTAGGCGGCACGTTTTAAAACAACAGCTCACCTTAAATCTTTCTTGAACTCGGTTCCACAGTTTTCAAAGTCAGGTCCATCGATAGCTGGTAAGGCATCCTTAAGTATCTCCTCTGGAGTGAGTGGGTCTTCCTCTTTCATCGGCACTGAGCACTGTAAACACAATCAAAATGGAGGACAATTAACACCGTGGCTATTTGAAACAACTTTATGATAACAATTCCACACATTACATAAAATGGAGAACAGGCGGTTAAAGTTGAACAAGACTGTAACAGATTACAATGATCTAAACTTGATTTTGAACGTTTAACAGAGCGTATACGTACAGATATGATTCATCATTGCAGTTATATAAACAACTTAAGCAGCTGCAAAATTAAAGCCTGAAAAAAATTCAGGCCTTAACGGGACTCAAACCATGACCTCTGCGATACCAATTGAGTGCTCTACCAATTGAGCTGTCAAGCCATCTGGGCACTGGTCCCCCAAGGGAGACTAGTTGTGAGTTCGTCAATATACCCGTAAGAGGTGAAGAATACAAGTGAATATCTTAAAGATCACACACAGATTTAAATGTGGCGAATAATTTGCACTCCACTTCAGGAGTGGAGTTGGATAACAACAAAATGCTTGAGCTTCATATCACACAAGGACCTGAGAGTAAAGTTTTCACCTGAACGTGGCTGAACACGCGACTGTAGTCCAGCGGTTTGTCCTTTCCCTCCATGTCAGTGGGATCCAGTCCATCTCCTCCGTACATGAACTGTACCACGTCACCGACTGAGTTCCTCACTGTCAGATCGTACTGGGTCGCGAGATCTTCTAACGACTGAATATCATATAACCCCAAATTAGAAATTTCTCCCTAATCTCCTTAGGATAATTTGACTTTGCAGTAAGGAAGGAGAACGCGAATAGATAAAGGCAACATTGGTTCCTATGGCCAGGTGTAGAACGTATCTTTGTTTCTGAATTTCTAAACCCCTTTGGATGAAATGCTAGTCCAACGCAGGTTTACTGCGCCTTACCCCTCCCCCTGACATTAGCGTAACAGTTTCCAGCTGGGTGGAGAGAGGCACGTTGACTTGCCCAAGAACACAACACAATGTCCTCGGCCAGGGCTCGAACCCAGACCGCTCGCTCCGGAGTCTAGCGCACTAACCCGCCATGATGTTCCCTCGTCCAGACAAATGTCTCTCTGATAAGCAAATCCGTCTAAAGGGACACTGCCACCATTTTTAGCACGAGTTTGGAAATCTCAAAAACATATATCGATCATTGGAAGCTGAACAATAATGGTTTCAATTTGTAGAACATACTCGTCAAATGATTAAAACTCATTAGGAAGTGAGGATGGCTAACGATGGCGAGGATGGAAACGCATAACGATACGAATTTTGAAAAAAGCGTTAGGATGTCAGTTTTTTGAAGGTTCAAGTTTGCCTGGAAAATCGTTGAAAATTTGCAAAAATGTTGCTGCAGTGGTGTCTTTCTTCAAGAAATTGCTTTTAATCATCTAGTTTGAGCGAATTAAGTTCTTATTACATAAATTTAGGGACCATTTCGCGAATTTATAGCAGTTTTAAGCATATGTATGGTGACAGCGTCTCTTAAAAACTGATAAAGGAGCAAATACCTTCACCAAACGCCTTTGCATGTATCCAGTTTCTGCCGTCTTGACAGCAGTATCCACAAGTCCTAAATAAATAGCAAATAAAAATATTTGTTACATACAGTATTGTGTTCCCGCATTTAGTCCCCGTCTTCAAATAAGAACCCTCTCAGAAAAATACAATTTAAAATGGAGACCATCCTTCATCTTAAAATCAGTCAGATGTTTCTGTTTTCTGACACAAACAAGACTATAAGAATGAGACACAAATGAAAAACTGACTTGATTATCAACTTCTAGTTTCTCCCAACCTTCTTATTACGCAATCAAGCAAACAGGTTAAGGGAACTAACTATATAATCATCTCAAGAAGACAGCCTTCACCGGAAATCAATTTCTCCCAAGATGAATTACAGAAAATGTGTGAAAGATATTAAGGAGAATTTATAAGTTGATAATACCTTCTCTTCCAGCCATGGTGTGGAAGAAGAACTCCGTTGGAGTTAGCCCGGAATAAAAGCTGTTCTTTACAAATCCTTTAGCGGCGGGAGATTTTGCTGAGCAAAAATAAATTTAGAACAATGAGCAACACAATATCTAAAGCAAGAAATCAATTCAGTGATTAGAAATAGGAAAAGCCACATGCAAAATACCGGGGCTGAATAGCCTCAAATGTTCTGGGACCATAACCCTAAGTAAGCCTCCATTATTTTCGATGCCATCGAAATGATTGATATTGCATGGTGAAGAGAAATCTTGTTGCTCTACTGAAAGTTGTGTTCCTGAAAGTATGTTTAATTATCCTAAGTAACGAGTTTCACAGTGTTTTACTTCGTTTCGACTTGTTCCGTATAAAATGTAACAGCCAAACTCTCGCATGTAAACAGAAACGAGGGTGTGGCTGACTAGGGCCCTTTAAGGGGGAGGAGTAGACAGGAAACAGGTCTTACAGTGTCGTTTGAAGTGAGGAAGCGCTCTGTCTTCAAATCCATTTGGAATTCTCTTGCCAGAGATGGCCTGCTGTCCAACACAAGCGATCATCTGTGAGATGTTAATGAACGATCCTGCAAAGATCATCAAGAATGGACATTAAAACCAGATTTCAGATGTCAGATTTTTATTGTTGTGCACTATTTACAAAATTATAGCATTAACATTTCAGTACATTACAATAAAGAAACAAAGAAACAAAAATAAAAACTAAGTTACACAGCTAGAAAAAAGCAAAATGTGCGCAGTGACCAAAGTAGCTTAAGCTTTCGAGTTGGTCACTGCCACAGACAATTAATTGGCATGAACATGTACATCCAAAAAAATAAAAATAAAATTTAGTATGCTAAGTACAAAAACAGGCTATGGGCAGACTACACTTAAGAAACTAACTGAGTATTTAAAAGATACATTTTGTACTGCTTGTAGAACCGGTTATAAGAAAGCTTTTTTAATTCAGAGGGGATAGATTCCCAAACTTTTGATGCTAAAAAAGAAAACGTAGTAGCACCATAATTGTTGCTTATACTTGGCCTATAAATATTAAAATTAGTCGCAAATCTGGTATTATAACTATGGACCTCAGAGGCTAGTTTAAGAGCAACCAGCAAACAAGAAGTCGCAATAAGAAGAAATTTAAATTAAGTGACCCCACCCAATATTATTCAAACAGAAGAGTAGAAGACTACCGCTTTTACAAACGAACAAACCCTACAGTATGAGCATTCAAACGAAAGCTTTTGAGCAGTATTTTTATGTGGTACTGCTTATTGTGCTGTGCGAGGTGCACTTTTGAAGTATGCGGATGAAAGCCTAGTGTGTAACCATTCGATTGAAAGCTATTGAGCAGTGCTTTCATGTGGTACTGTTTCTTTTGCTGTACAAGGTGGTCCTAACTTTTAAGTCTGTGTATGAAACCCGAGTGTGTGACCATTCAAGTGAAAGCTTCTGTTCAATGTTTAATGTCTTATCTTGTGAATTACACACAGCGGCAGCCAACTGTCCACTGACCTTTCGAACCACAGACCGCCATTGTTAGGGGGCTGTTTGTTTTGTGAAGTTCACGCAGGCATGCCTTTCCCGCGTGATCTCTGATGACAGAAAGTTCCTTTAAAATCACAGCCTAAAAAAAATCACAAACCAGACAAACATTTTACAATAAAATTCATGCCAAGCTACTTAAACGTAATCTACTCCAGGTTAGCCCTCGACATTTTTTGTTAGGAACTTATTAAAATTTACTCCTTGCAATTATTAAAACTGTGCTTTTATGAGGGTAACTGTATTGAAAGTACTCGGGATAGTAGCCTGATTTCAAATGGTCTTCGGAAATCTTCGGTAGTCTCCGAACATGTTCCGGTACCTTCAGAAATCCATAGAAGTATTCTAAGTATCTTCGACTAGTTTCAAAAATTTCCTTGTAAACTTCGGCCAAATTCGAATGAGCTCGGAAAACCGTCGGTCCTTGTTTAAGACAAGATCCGAGTTTCGTCACACTAACTTAGGAAATATTTCTCTCTGTAGATTATTCGGCAACTTGTGTTTCATGAAAGCTGCCGAGTGGTTCAGTACAACAGAATATGTTTTCAGTTTGTTGAACTCTGACACTCACCTCAAGCGTATCATCTGCGCTACAGCCCGGCTGGGTTTGTAACTTGCCTTCTTTGAAATCCTGGATGAAGTTGTCACACTTGGAATAACTGAAATGCATACAAATAAAACAAACAGATAGCCCGTCTTTTCAATCTAAGAGATTACATTTTAAAATCAATTTAAAACTGTTCTTCTGTCAAAGGTAAAGTCTGCATTCGAGCCAAGTGGCCCATCAGGCCGAAGCTTATCCCGGTTTCTGTAGCATGAAGCGACTTGGAGTATTTCTACTCCCCCCTGGATGGGATGCTAGTCCATCGCAGGGTTACCCCCAGCATTAAATTTGCCGGTACACATTTATGCACCTGGGTGGAGAAAGGCACTGTGAGAGTAAAGCGTCTTGCCACAGAACACCATACAATGTACCTGGCCAGAGCGCGAACCCAGACAGCTCGATTCGGAGACGAGCCTCAGTTACCCTTTAAAGACCCCGTAGTTTCGCAAGATTCGTCCGACTTTTTGCACAGCACTACTTCAATCACAGTTTACGTAGCTGAGAAATCATGTTTCGCTGACAATTAGTTGAAAATTTATAAGAAGGTACCTTACTGAAAATAGTCAACTCGGCTACAGAAATCTTCGGCAAATTACGAGAGGGTTTTCTGTGCGAATCTCGTGGTACTCTAAAGTCATCTACTTTGTTTATTACTGTCAAAACTGACGCGAAACTAAATCTGAAACGGCAATAAGTTTGAAAAAGAAATTTTAAAAAATAGCCGTCGAGGTTTACGTTTCTAGACAACGCAGAATTTGGTCATTTCACGCTGCTATTATACAGAGAACGGCACAAAAATGTACCGAGGATAGACCAAAATTCAGCCTAAACAATAGACCTCAGTGGGAGTCTCTGAGGAATAACTACAGAGTTTGTGGGGATTATTCTCCAGTGCGTCCCGCTGAGGTCTATTGTTTAGGATAAATTTTCATATATCGAGATTAGTCTATTCTCGGTACATTTCTTTGCCGTTCTCTGCACCGTGAACAGCAGAGAACGTTCTCGCGTGGAAAGAAAGCATCTTAGACAACGGAGCTTTTTGAAAACGAGGACGTTACAATAATCATTAGGTTTCCCTGTCCGAGGATTTTTCAAACGTAAATCCACAGTGACTGGTGATTGTTGTGTTTTTGCTCCGGCGTAGTGTGGACGGAAAACATTTTATTCATTTTCTAGTGTGAACGAAAAACATTTGATGCGTTTTCAGAGTGAAACCTCGGTTTTCAAATTCCTCTGGTGTAGTGTGGATGTGACGTAAGTCTTGTAAAATACGCACCCGTTACTGAGAAGATCGTCTTTTGCTTTCAGAAGACCTTGCCCAGGCGTGACGTCACCAATGCCGATGGAGAATCCTCTATTACCTGGCAAATAAAAGCGGTCGGCATGTAAATTCTCATTCCCTTAGTGATACATTATCAACAAGACATGTGATGAGAATATAGAAAGTCATCAACTAAAGCATATTGTTCTCGATTCAACACTAAATTCTCAATACTTAAGTAAAAAGAAATTTATATGGTTTATTAAGGAGAATTGTTACTTTGAGCAGCCCAAACGTTCTTAAAGTATTAACGCAAAATCGGGAATGTGGTACTGGGTTAACAGACATTGAAAGAGGAATTATCATGATAAACTTTTTCGCTGTGAAAGACCTGAAGTGAGACTGAATTTATTATTTAGGTTTTCGTACAAGAGGACTGCAGCTTTCAACAATTGACAATGGAGGTTACTTAAGTGGGTTTATTCAATATACTTAGTCTCACTTACTCAGAAAAAAAGGACAAACTCTTGCCACTCTCCACATAGCATCTGCAGCAGCCTGGACAAAGAAAAAAACGTTTTGTTTTAACACAGAATTTAACATAACTTTGAATAGTTATCACTTTAGCCAATCAAAAGAGAACAATCAAAATTCGCGGGGAATTGTGTGCGAATGAGTCACAATTGGTTTTGAATTAAACTTCTGATTGGATGACAAAGTGGCGTGAGTTTTTAAGCCAATCACGTAGCGTAATATTGCAAAACCCAAGCAGATAAGAATTTCTTTGGACGCAGAAGTAAAAACGCTCTAGGTGTAACTGATTCATCAGTTCAATCACTTTTATTTCTTAGTTTATATTTTACAGTTAGACTGGCCCGCGGATAGCTATGCTAGTCCAGGAGGGCCAGTCTATCACGATAGAGTTACAAGTGTCTTTTTATTTAACAATTAGACTACGAGCCCGAGGTTTCTACGAGCAGATTATCGCTCGTAGAAAACGAGGGCGAGTAGTCTAATTGTTTTAGTATAAATTTACCGTAGTCTCATTGCATAAAAAGAAAAAAATGTCACGTAACGCGTAGAAAAGAACTGTTTTATTATGTCTGTTTTATTATTATCAGGTTCAAACGTGATGCGTGATGTGCACTGATGCGTAACTGTTGACTATCAGCAGATAGTCAACGGTAATATAGCCAATCAAATTCACGGATTCACAATAGACCACGGTAAATTTATACTAATAATCAATAGAAAAATAGAAAGTTAGGAACACTTAGTAGTATATTTTTAATTCTGAGTTTGAATAATTTTTTTTTTTAGTTCTCTCAGAGAGCTTGGTATCTCATTCGATAGTTTAGCACCAATTCTTGAAAAGGCGGTTTTATTGTATTTTAAGTTTTGAGGGTTTTGTGTAAAAGTCATCGAAAGTAGAAGAGCGTGGTTTGTAAGAATGGACACTGCGGGACGTTTTCGTAAAAAAATTAAATAAATTAATTGGCGAAGAAGCAGTGCTACCGTCGTGCATCAATTCAGATAAAGGTTTGTAGCATAAAAAGATTAAAGGCAAAAACATAGCGTTAATAAACACTGGAATGGTATGTTTATTTTTCTTTGCGAAGTACATGAAACGTAGTGCTCATTTTTGTAATATTAAGACTTTATGGTTGACATTAAAAGCAGTGAACAGGTATTAAAAATTAAACTTTTTTTCAGCCACAAAAAGACCCGTTGCTGTAAAATTGCATTCCAAGTTAAAATCATCATATTTCAACGTGCGTACGATCTTTAAGAATCCTATCCTGTGTAACAATGGAAGCGGCGTAGTTCAAGGGCTTATGAGTATATTAAGGGCGCGTTCGTTTGGAATCAATCTGGAATAAGAAGAATTGGAATAATGTGAGTAAGCGTTTGTTTGGGAGCTGTTCTCATTCGGGAATACCTGGATTTCCATTCCAGCTATATCCCAAACGAACGCGCCCTAAAAAACAATTCCATTCAAATGGCTATAGGCATACCTGACCACCGAAGTCTCTGAGAAGAACATAGAAAATACTGTTCTTGGAGCCAGATCCCAACACTGCTTTATCCAGCGCGCCACACATTAGTTCACTGTTATGAATCACTACATCTGATCACAGAAGAAAAATAAATGGATGAACGTTGGGCAGGGAAAGAGGAAGGCGAAAGCGGAAGTGGAAAGGGAAACGGAAAAGGTAGAGAAAACGAAAGCGAAAGCAAAAGCAAAAGCAAAAGTTGAAAAGGAAGCAGAAGCGGAAGACAAAGAGGAAACGGAAAGGAGATGAGAGGACAACTGATAAAGAAGTGAGTCTTATCAACTTACAAGAGTCTTTCACACAAAGATCTTCTCCACTTGAGTACTGTTTGCCTTTAGTTCTTAAATTCATCTTGATTGGCATGTCCTTGTTTGGTCTTAGCACAACATTGAAGACTTGTTTTCCAGTCCATAATTTTACTGGCTGCAGTGAGATTGAAAATTATTAAAACCAACGTTATATCATATTGTCATCATCATCATTATCACAATCATCATCGTTATCATTATCATTGTCGTCATCATCATCATTATCATCATCATCACAAACAACAAGACCAACATCATCATCATCACCATCACCACCACCAACAACAACAACATCATCATCATCATCATCAAAAACAACTAGACCAACGTCGTCGTCATCATCATCACCACTGGCCAAACAGCTGAACAACTGACTGACCTTGACAATGACAGGAGGTGGCAAATCAATTCTGATATTTACATCCTTCCCAGCCAGGATGTAAGCTAACAGCTGGGTGATATGGCTCCGGTCAAGGAAAACATCTTTCTGCGTGAGAAGATAAGCTCCTGCAATAGCATGAAAAAAAAAAAATGAATTACAATCAGCGAGCACGTACATGCAGATAAAATTCCTGTTTAACTGAAGCAAAACGAAGTACAGCAGCAAAAATGAAAAAAAAAAGGAAGAAGATACATGTTTCCTGGATCAAAAGTACCAATTCCAGGCCAGGATATATTAGAATTTAGTCCAGCACTTTCAGTAACACCTGGCACCAACTGGGGCTACTGCAGCTATTCCGTTTTGAATTTAGTGGGCCCTGAAAGGTGCTAACAAGTCTAGCCACCTAATACAAATGTTATCCGAATGGCCGCTACTGGAGCTTATCGTGCATTATTTTTTATAGATGCATGGCTGAAAATTATAGAACACGTATGTCCCGGAGGTTGTCTTGTCAGTGGATGTAGATCTTTTGGTGTTATATTCTAAACCAAACAGAAGATGGTGTTCCCACGTATTCTAAGAAAAATATTCACTTTTGTGGTCTAGAAAAACGCTAAACGTACTCCCGTTCCCCTTGTGCGTCAACAAATGGCCATTGAACAAGCAAAAAAAGAGCACAAAGAAACTGCAGCTTTATTTAAATTTAAATATTAACAGTGC
>JAHPZR010035924.1:57500-60277 GCA_019787425.1 Platygyra sinensis
ACACACGTGCCACAAACCTTTGTTGGCGTATTGCTTTCTGCGGAGCCTACAGATTACCTTCATCATATCCAAGTTTTTCTTTGTTTTGGGCCCTTCCTTCACTTGATAAAAACCGAAATATTCCCACACTTTTGTCCTGGAACAGCAACAGATCTCCAACTCGGCCATTCCAGCCGCCATGTTGCAACATGTAACACGATGTAAGCGAGGCAGGTCTGAGAGAAGACCCTGGGATTTAATTTAAGGCGACATTTGCTGCGAAGTTCTTTCTTAATACTTTACCTTTTATTCGCTAGTGATAGTAGTGATTCTACAAACGCGAAACAGTGAGCTTGTAATTTATGTTTTGGTTCAGTTGTTTACGAAATACAAAGCAGCTTAGCATGCCACATCTTTCAAATAAGCGTGGTGTATTTGAAGTGACAACAACGCAGCGCGCAGGGTTCGCACAGGCAAACACATTCAATCTTAGATTATATCTGCTGCTATGACTTGGAAGTTAGGAGTCCACGAAAAAAGACAACTCACACCAAGATATTAAACGTACATTTTTATTGATTTTAATACTTTTATTTGTCCCCAATAAATTTTTAATTTTTCTGCGACAATCGATTACGAAAAAAGCATAATCGATTGTCGCGTCGCTTGAACTTTTCGATCAACTTTCGATTATAATCGATCATCGGCCCACCACTATATATTAGTACTAACATGTACATTCAAATTCATTCAGTTGTAACCGACGATGACAGAAATTACAGCCAAAATGTATTTAAAAGTCAAAAGTATTGTTCTTCTATTAAAATTTAAAACACAATTGTTTTGCAGATAAAAGTAATTCCATATGAAGGGTTCTGTACTGCACTACCACGACTCATTTTATAAACAGAAGAAAACTACAACTTGGAAGTCCCCCGCTCGTTCGGATGATTATAGTAAGTTATTGAACCAGCTCCCTTGTGACGAATGCCTTGTTATGCTTGGCAAAAAGCCTGACACATTACCTACATGCAACAGTACTTTCAGAATGATGTGATTGACAAAAAACTTGATCAACATTCTACATTCTTGTTACACTTTCCAGTTATTGTTAGTTCATCTATTAGTAAGGAGAATTTTATTTTCAATCAACACATTCCTCCTAAGACGATCATGTCATAGATTCTTGTAATGAACAAACATGAATTTCTAGTGAAAAGGCTATGGAGAAGTCATGCATTGATCACTGAACTAACCTGGTGAGCCATGATGCTAAGTTTATGTAGTGAAGGTTGTCGATTGAACAACACAACATCTCCATCCATCAGATGCCTCTCCACAATATCGCCATACTAGAGTGAGTCACCAGAAAGCAAATCGTGATTTTTAAAAAGGTTACAACATTTTTTCATTCAAAAGACATGTTTCGATGTTTCGAACATCATCGTCAGTTACAGAATATTTGAAAAAACCATTAGGACTATATACAACTAGGTGAAACATGCATAATTAATTATGATTAAGTGACAAAAACTGACATGTTTGAGTGAGTTACTAAGTGTTTGAAAGAACAAAGCCTAAAGTGTAAGTGTCAGGTTGACCTGATGAACTTGTTGGTTTAAATTAGTGGCCATGAAAATCACAAAACAAAACTCACTCAGTCAGCAAATCAACCACATACTCCAATCTTTAAGGTGGTTCAAAACAATTCCCAGCACTTTTCAAGACTTAGATAGGGAATTTAAGGTCTCTCTGAAGCCTTGGTACATATATTTTTTTGAACTTTGCCAAAGTTACGTCTCATCCTACTCATCAAACTTTCAAAAAATATCAAGATTTTCACTGTGCTGTATTTTTGAAATATAAGCCCTTAAACTATAATAAAGCGTGTTTTAGCAGTACTGCTGCCATGGTAACCAACTGTGTCACAAAAATGATAACAACATGTTAACCAATGAGTGGGCAGCTTTTTTGCTGCCATGATTTTAGCATCAACTGATAAACAGTGGTATTATAGTGACTCATCAAAATCTAAGTCTTATAAAGTGCTGGAACCTGCATGGTTTCACTAGAAAGGTTTCACACATTTTATGGCATCATTTCTACGATCTATAAGAGTGTATAAGGCTGTAGAAAAATATGCTCAAAATAAAATTTATTTACAGACCTGTACCATATAACCACAACAAAAAACCAAAGTTTAAGCAAAATTTCCTGGGGAGGAACTCCTTTATAAAAAGGTCGGGGATGATCATAGAAAAATTTGAAGGAGAGCGATCTAGGAGTTGTTCAAACTTTATTAGACCCTTTAAAGACACCAATTAATTAAGAAATAGAAAACATGCACCGTATTTCTATCGGGTTTTAGTATAAATCTACTAGCGTTCCATCACGAATGCCGTTCTCTGATTGGCTATGCTACTCACTATCTATTCTGTGATAGATAGTGAGTAGTGTAACAGTGTGTGCTTGTTAACAAAATGACGGCCGTTTCTCGGCGTTTTTGAAGTGTTGAGAAGAGGATTTAGATTAAGTTTTGAACGACTAGTAGATTTATACTAAAACAATTACTAGATTATTCGCTCTCGATTTCTATGAGGCAATAGTTGATTCGGCCTTCAACTCCATGAACTATCACCTCATGGAAATCTCAAGCTCATCATCTAATTGTTAAATAGAAACATGAGTGGAAGTTGTAGAAGTCCGGATTTGAGAAATTGATCGAAAACAAGCATAAAAACACAACTGGCACTCAAAGATACTTCCAGCTAAAAACAGTGATGTTTTTTCATTCACAC
>JAHPZR010035931.1:0-2500 GCA_019787425.1 Platygyra sinensis
ACACAATGGCACAAACGGGAGGGCGTGTATTAGCTCAGTATACCTAGATGTTTTCCATTAAAAACAACAGATCACTTCAAATTCATTTTGTATTTTAAGCCTTTCAAAGTATTGCAAAACGTTGCTCCGATGGTCTGCCATTCATAACGTTAACTAACGAATATACGTAGAGGCAAAATGATTATTTTTACTTGCCCTTGGGCAACTGAACGAGCAACGTGGTCAGTCAACGTGGGAAGAACGTTTTGGGTAGGTAAATGGCCAGTTGTAGTAAGGAAAAACATTTAAGTCACTCGTGCTATGCTTTCTTATCTCACCTTCGGTGCAATTGTTTCCTCTCCACCCCGGCAAGCAATTAATATTTCCAGTATTGTCGCACATGTAATGTCCTTGAGTGTCATTCCTGGGCTTGCAATAAACCAAACAGTCCTGCCCATACCAGTTGTTTAGACATTGCCTTTGTCCATTTGCATCGCAGCTGTAATGTCCCAAAGTGTCGTTCCTGGCCACACAGTGAGTGAGACAGTCACTGCCAAACCATCCAGACAGACACACCCTGCGGCCTTGTATGTAATCACAGATGTAATGTCCACTGTTGTCATCTCGTGGCACACAGTACGTGGAACAGTCTGGTATGAAATAATTTGCGTCGCAAAACACTTTCACCTCCACGTTCAAGTACGAGTATCCCGGACCGGTAAGTTTGTAACGTCTAGCCGATGCGGAGGCAAGATTTGCAGACGGGCTTGTTCGAATGGATAACGAGTAGTGATCCACAAAGTCCTTAGCCTTACCTATGATATGGCTATCATCATTGTCCCATACTTCAACATCAAACGCAATGGACTGGTAGTGAAAAAAAGAAGAATATGGTTGATTTTGTCTTGCGCTGTTTTGCAGGATTTCAACTATATATTAGACAAGACTAAAACCCACTTTTCAAACAAACAGAGACACACAAAAAGAACAGAAATGCCTCTTGGCTAGGCTATTATACCCAAAAGAAGCTAAGCTCTGAACGTGCTGTGATAGTATTATCTGGGACTGACACCAGTGGGGACATTTTCAGATTAGCTTGCTTGATTTTTCGACCCTTCTTATTTCTTTTAGAAGTGAGGAGCTACAAGAACACGACGATCTTGGTAGGGACTAGAACGGGATAACACAATCATTCCAATTTTGGAAGAAATTTGCTGAATACGACGCAGTCTTGCTTGTACGTCTTACCTGCCAACGTGTAAAGCTGTAAGTTACAGGATTGGTGATTCCATTTCCAAGACTTCCTTTTGAGAAGGAGAAACTGTCGCCACCTACTACAGCAGTCCAACCTTTCCACAGCGTGCACTTGTTGGAGGACGAGGTCGAGGCGAAACACAGCCGGAAGAAATTGTCGCAACTTGAAATGCACCAGTTCAAGTTGTCACAACAACTGCCGTCGACTAGTCGTGATTTACTGTTGCCGTAGTTGACGAGGAGAACTGTTACTTTGCCTGATCCTGACGCATTCTGAAAGAAACAACGGTCTTGTTGAGATCGATTACCTTTGTTTTGGAGAACTGCGACGGTAAACCCTGCCGAGGTCTGTTAAGGTCTTATTGGCCACTGAAAAATGATACCAATTTTTCACAAAAATAGGACGCCTGACATTTTTTTTTTTTTTTTTTTTTAAAGAAAGGTCCTCGCGGTTTTAACTTAAAACGATTTAACTCAACACGAATAAATAGTTTCCCCGCGACGTACGTAATCAGCTTCTAAAATCTAAAACTAAAAAGCCACCAAAGTTTTTCAGTATCCTCATCAGGCCGACATAAGGCGGTATATTTATATCTGTTTACAATTTTACAGCTCAATAGCGTGCTTCTTTCGGGATACAGAGTATTTTGAATATGGAGGTGAGACAAAAGTTGAAAAGTATATACTTATTTCATGATTTTGAGGCCTTTTTAGAAGTGAGATCATTAGGAAATTAAAAGTTTTCACGATTTTCGTGTATTTCTGTTTCCTCTAAGCCAATCAGTACTATCTAAACAAGACGGCCCTCCCAACATTTTCCACTTCCACTTCCAGGGATTACATATATCACTTTTTTACCCTTCTTTGTCGTGGCAGTGTGGTTGTGACCAGCGTTACCCTGCCTTTCTAAGCAGATCGAAGGGACCTCTGCTCGCAGGGTAGACCAGCTTATTTACCTAGCAATATTTGGTGTAAAAGCCTGACCAAAAAAAGTGATCTTTTCCATAAATATCTACGACCACGTTGTTTAGTTACGGAAATCATTTGTCAAATGTATAATTAGAACACAGCGTAATTCCCTTTTGAGCTTTAGATGATAAAAGGCATTTGTCATGGGGGTCAAAACACATTTTATCACACCATTTCACATTAAAATCGCGACCATCCGGTGAAAAAATAAACACTGAAACGTAATAAATGTTTGGCCAAATGAGTTGCTTCACTGTTAACCCCTGAACGATCATATAACAATTCAACGAGTCTCTGG
>JAHPZR010035931.1:7500-10000 GCA_019787425.1 Platygyra sinensis
TAATTTCCAGCGAAGATCTTGAAGTCCCCTATGCAGCAAATCAGCTTGGCCTGAATGCTCCAGAGGTTTTTGGCAAATTCGGCATGGTTAAACAACATTCTCTACTTCGGAAAGAGAGGGCCGTGAAAACCAACCAGCGAATGAAAACCCGGTGACCTTTAGCTCAAAACAACAACAACCGGCTGAAGTACTTCATCTCAAGCGAGAGAGCGACGAAAAATCAGTCCACCTTCAAGTGCTTACAGATTTACACATTCTGTGTTTCGCCAGGAATGGGCTCCTGGTTTCACAGATGTAAATTCTGAGACTGAAATACATTTCTTTCTAGTCAAGTTTATGCACTTATCGGGCACTTATCAATTGAAATCACCGACCCCCCCCCCCCCACCGCCGGGCCCAAGGTAGGGAAATGTGGGGGATTTTTATGGCATTGTGAAGCATAGTTTGCCCGTGGGGGTGGGGGATGTTCTCAGCATTTGCATTTACACATTCATCGGCTAGGTTCGGGGAGCGAGGTGGGGATTTGACTCGTGCCTAGTTTCCTCACGACAATTTCTTCACATGGTCACTGGTGTCGCTCGCGGCTCGCTGGATTCGTGCAGTTGTTTGGTTTCGACATCTGGTTTTGAAAGGTAAGTTTCCTAATTATTTTCCCTTTATTCCATCATTTAGATTAATCCTTTGGGATTTTGTCTTGAGCTTTCATGGTTCATTGACTGGAAAATGTTATTGTCTTTAAACAAAACTTCTCACACAATGCAGATATACGCTCTTCTACTTCTTAGTGTTTATTAAAACCATGTGTGTTTCTTTAAGTTCTATATTTCTCATTCTTTTAGGGTCCAAATATAAAATATAGCTCCTAAGACTATTTATGCAGTCTATTTTAATATAACATCAATTCTCTCATCTTTTGTCTTGCTACACAGGGTTCTTGCATGGTACTAAAATAAAAACGTCAAGATACGATTAGATAGACAGCAGTAATTTATAATTGTTCTGGTTTGTCTGGCTGTTTCCCTTCCACGTCCTACGGACAGAGAACTGGATGCGAGCGTAGTATGCAAAGGCTCATGGGTACGTGCGTTTGATAAAAAGAGACGAGTTGCAAAAACTTATGACATTCTATGGCCAGCCTTGCCACTGGCACTCTCGCATAAGGATCGGGAGGCATGCATGGTTTATGGAATCTCGATGATGGAAGACTTGTGTGAATAGCCTCTTTATCTGTGTGTGTGTGACCGATGTACGATTCTCGATTCAAATACTTTACCTTTTCCAAAGCCGGATGGAGGCCGGTCTCCTGGCATGGCCCTGCTCTGATGAAACCATGGGTAGATGTTCTCTGGGTATGGGTGCGACCTTTCAAATATCCTGGTCCTGCTTTTATTCATGGTCTGATCATGTATCCCAAGTTTTTTCTCTTACCGTACCACAATTGAAACCAGTTTTAATTTCCACGTACTTAATTACCCTCTTTGCGCAAATATTATTGAATCTATGTATGGCCCGGATAGAGTGGGATGGGTGATTTCACCAACTATGAACCCACCAGTCTAAGAAGATCAAAAATAACCCCGCTCTTAATAACGTGTAAATGACCTTTTACTTGTTTTCTTTGTATAAAAGCCAACATTGAAATTAATCAAAAATGGTCAATCAAAATAATTGGTGCTTAGTACATAAAACAGAACAAAGTGGGTGATACCTTCTAGTGAGAATTTAGAGAGCAATCATACGCAGGAAAGATAGAACAAAACTTAAACGTTCATGGAGAGTATCTGAAACAAAAACAACTATCATAAGACGAATAAACTTCACTGATCTTTTTGGCCATTTGCGGTAACCATGCTGTTTTAAAAGCGAGTTCCATTTTCCGTTTCAAGATCTTGTAATCGTTTAACCTTTGTGGACTCCGTAAAAGAAGACGCTTTGCGCAATAGATATGTTTTCTTTTCATTTCAAATTTCGCAAGATTAGTTTCTCCCGGGCAGCTGTGTGTTTATGATAAATTCACCATATTTGTTTCTGTCGCCTCGGGCGCATAAAAACCGGAAAGACCCGTCTTTCGTTGTAAACCGCCTCAGAGGAAATGCTAATGGGTAAATACCGCCGTCCGTGTGATCACTGAAAACGGGTGTTGAGCGGATGGCCGCATTCGGGGATGAATTATATCGATGAAAAGAGCTTAAGGCACGAGGTCGTTCGACGACCAGGCCCCGGAGTTTTGAAATCATGAAAGAATTATGAGCGTTTGTTCAATATGGAGACTAATAGTGTTAACTTTTGTCTACTTAATACTCAGTTCTCTGCTTAACACTGGTTTTTCTGAGAAACTGAAACACAAGACGGATCGTAATTGTGTATTTAGAGCAAAATTTCATATAAACATATCAAGAGAATGGAATAAGGTAAAGTATTTGAATCGAGAATCGCATCGGTACACACACACAGATAAAGAGGCTATTCACACAAGTCTTCCTCATCGAGATTCCATAAC
>JAHPZR010035935.1:0-10000 GCA_019787425.1 Platygyra sinensis
TTTAGCCAATCAAATTCACGGATTCACAATAAAACTACGTAGGGTAAATTTATACTAAAACTCGATAGTGCACACTAAAGCATGAACCAATAATATGTTAAATAGGTGCAGGGCACTTGAATCTTATGGACTACATCAGTCTACAACCACTCAATTGTGTAATCAAATGCTTATGATAAAATTGTTTCAAAATGAAAACTCTAACCAGCAGTTCATTAAATACTAACCACAACATGTGATGCTACATGTATGAAATAAGTATGTCTCCTAAAGAATCTATAAATCAGAAATTTCTGATCCATGTACCATTTAAACCTTTGCATTTCATATCATGGATACATCTGCAAAGTCTGTACATGTACTTCGATAAAAATTAATATTTAAACAATGTGAGAAACCATTCAATGACAAAATCAACAAGATCTCTTTTAGTGGCTGTTTGATTTCCAGTCTCTTATTTAAAGCTGTTTTAAAGATATCTGTTGATGAATTTTCCCCAAACAGATCACATTTATTTAGTTTTTTTATTACTAGCCTTCAAGAGCACATGTGTAGCCTTATTCAAAGAGCAAGGAGAACACTTGATCTTAAGAGCCCAGTCTGGACGCCAATAGGAGACTAGAAAAACAAATCCTCCAGTGCAGCATGCCAGCAGGTAATAAATGATGGTCTGGAAGACAGGAAAAGCAATCAACATTATACACGCCTTTTCTGTACATTTTCATGACAATTGTTAAAGTTTTTGCCCACTAAGAATTATGGTTAAATGTACCATCTGCCATCTCTTTTCCCACAGAGGATAATATTTGAAGCTACACCACCCTGGCTAAAAGTGAAATTTCCTTTGGTAACCATTTTGAGAGACACACCTGCCAAAATCAAGGTGGCACATTTTCCAGATCGATAAGTTTCAAGAGTAAAATTCTTAGGTGTTAACACTAAAATTCCTGGTTTTGTAAGTACATGATCTGTTATGTGCTACAGCAATTTGGTTTCTGATAGGTTAATGTTTTCTTTATCAACCAAATAAGAAGCTAAGAAAACATCATTATATTCTACATCTGCACTCTACCTGAAAAAAGGTTAATTAAGTGATCACACTCTGCATGTGCATAGTCCAAAACTCTACTTCATCATTTCTGGGTTATCTAAGGTCAGTGAATTTCAAATTAGCCACGGTTTGATGAAGCCATTTTAACTTGGATAAAACAAGGATTCCCTGGGGAAAGAATTTCTCTAATGAAAAATTTTTCTTGCTAAATAAATGAGAAATCATTCCAAGTTTTTGGACTGTGTATATGCAATAAGTGCAATTGTCTACTTAACCCTTCACCAGGTGAATCATGCAGGTGTAGACAATTTGTGAACAAGGCTCCTTCTTAACCTTGATTGTGAGCATGAAGTGCAGGACCTCAACAGTGTGTATTGAAAACTGATACCTACCAATAAAGATGAACATTATTGGATCAGTGACAAAAAAAGTGCAATCAAGACCTAAGTATAGAAAACTCAGGTACAGATAGTACAAGTGCCAAAATGTTACAAGGAGAAGGAAAGACCATTGCAAAAGCACTTGGTGTACAAGAAACTTCAAGGATATATGAAGAAAGGAAGAATAGTCAAAAGACTGCATCACTGGATTGCTGTAAAACTGCCCAAACAGGTACTGTAATCTCAACAAGTGCAACAACTTGACATGGGGATCGACCTGTTACCTGTTATACAGTAGTACATTTGTAAGGTGTTCACCAAATGATCTCAGACTCTGTAGCAGTAGATCCACTGCTTCATAGAGAAAAAGCCATGGCAGGCTTTGGGAAAGGAGGTTCTTGCTCCAGTCACATTTTTACCTTCTGTTAGATTCTAAAACGGTGTCAAGAATGGATTGTGCATGCCAGTAGCAACTTCTTTGACTTTGAAAAGGCCTTTGATACATACTACAATACTAAAGCATGATGGTATTCCAGCTAAGATTTTGATGAGTAGCATTAAACTGCTAGAAATTATGTGATGTCTAATCCAGCATCATCTACAGGTACCACCTTTCAAAGGATTTTGCATTGACACTAAAATAATCTAGTCTTAGCAAGGATGTTCATTCCCTTCATTTTGATTCTCCCTCAGGATTGACTGGTTTGTGAAAGAAACACAGCATAAAGGGGCTTACTGTATTTTGCGAAACGAAACGAAACGAAACGAAATGAATAAACCTGAACTGAAATGAACATACCAGTGTCACAACAGTCAGATTCCTCCGTGCGATAACCTAAAAAAACAAGGAATAAAACAGCGGAAAAGCAGAATATGCAAATTTGATCATCTGTATTTTGCGAAACGAGCTCTCTTCCGATTCTTTAACACTTTTCGTATATACAGCACGATGCAGGAATGATTTTGAACGTAAACAAGGAATAAAACAGCTGAAGTACAGAATATGCAAATTCGAAAATCTGTATTTTGCGAAACAAGCTCTTCGATGACTGTGACTATATATAACTTAGCTCTTCCGATTCTCTAACACTTTTCGTATATACAACACGATGCAGCAATGATTTTGAACCTAAACAACGAGTTAAACAGCGGAAAGGCAGATATAAAAATTCGATAATCTGTATTTTGCGAGACGAGCTCCTCGAAGACTGTAGAGATATACAACTAATTTCTTCCGATTCTTTAACACTTTTCGTATATATAACTCGATGCAGTGTTGATTTTTGTACAAAGGGGTTTGAACCAAAAGGTCAGAAGTGCCCCGTTTCGCAAATTACAGATTTGTATTTTGCGAGACGAGAGCTGAGTACGTGACTGAAATACACGTGAGTAAAATGAAATAAAACCTTACGAACCAGCAAAAAAAGTAAGGCAGTCACGCAATTGACTGTCACGTACTCAACGCTCCTCTCACAAAACGGGGCACTTCTGACCTTTTGGCTCGAAATGTATGCAAAAATCAACACAGCATGGAGTTGTATATACAAAAAGTGTTAAAGAATCGGAACAGACGTGTTACATATCGTCACAGTCTTCGAGGAGCTCGTTTCGCAAAATACAGATTTTCGAATTTGCATATTCTGTACTTAGGCTGTTTTATTCCTTGTTTAGGTTCAAAATCATTCCTGCATCGTGCTGTATATACGAAAAGTGTTAAAGAATCAGAAGAGATAAGTTATATATAGTCACAGTCATCGAAGAGCTCGTTTCGCAAAATACAGATTATAAAATTTGCATATTCTGCTTTTCCGCTGTTTTATTCCTTGTTTTTTTAGGTTATCGCACGGAGGAATCTGACTGTTGTGACACTGGTATGTTCATTTCAGTTCAGGTTTATTCATTTTGTTTCATTTCGTTTCGTTTCGTTTCGTTTCGTTTCGCAAAATACAGTAAGCCCATAAAGGTACAAGAGGCATTTAGTGGGCATTCACTAAGACCTAAAAACCTCCAGATTATGAGAGTGTTACCCATTTTCACACAACAGGGCTGTTGGAAAAGCTCCTGACAGTATGCTGATATGTATTAAACTTGCAAGGCTTCTACCAGCTGCCTGAAACAGGCCAGATGTCATCAAAAGTCAAACTAATTAGCCAGAGTTGGTGAAAATCCTTAGTCAATGTGGAAGAAATGTAGCAACAACTTTGGACATGTCTCTAACAACTGTCTTTGTCCATTACACTAGGTGTAATTGGTGGAATGAATGCACAAGTATTCAACAACTTCCTGCTTCAAATTCAATGGCAACTTACTGTAACTCGGATGAGCTTGTGTATATGATATACAATGGAGCTCCAGTACATCCCTTCTCCTTCGAGATATTCCTGAAGTGACGTCATTCGTCACCAATCTAACATGACGCGGTCATCTTCATTGGGCATGGCCAAGGCCGGAAATTTAAAGCTTGATTTTATGGCAAAAAGCATCGGAATTCACTTTTTTGGGTTTGAAGACATTATTAGAGGTTACGGAGACGCTGAAAACCTAAAATATCTTTTTGGCAGTATGAACACTTTAAGAGGAAGCAATTGTTGCTACATTATCTTTAGCGATTGTTATTCCCATTGACGTGAAACTGCATTTGCCTTAATGAATGTTATTCTCTATGTAAAAATCATTACTGATCAATCTAAAATTTATGATGTGAAGTACATATGAAATAATTCATAAGTGAACTGTGGTGGTGAACTGTGGAAGAATGACTATCCCATTGAAGCTCTGATTTTTTTCAGGCTTCTTCTTTCCAATTGCTTAAATTGGAAAATTTACTGCGATGATCATTTTTCACTTTAAAATTTATGATTACACATTCACTGTAATGATTGATTATTGGATCCCAATGAACGTTTTTAAATTTTCTGGTTATGAGGGGCAAAAGGTGTAATACATGAACAGTGTAAGCAAAGTCCTTTTGATGAACTAGATCACAACAAAGAAAACTGAAACAATTCATATACCATCAGACTATATAAAAGACATTGAAAACACATCTGGGGCAGGTATATCAGGAGTAAGTACATATCTGGTGCATCTGGAACAGATATATCACAGAAAGTTAAGAAAAAAGGGGGTATAAGTTCCTGAAGAAACTGTGGTGCTGCATGGGTGGGGAGTATCAGAAGATAATTTGGTTTTATCAACTGAGTTGGTAACTAAATGTGAGTTGGCCAACGTAAAGAGATTTCTAGCATTAGCCCTTTGTTAAAGCAAATCACTCTGACAAAGGTCTAACATTCAAAACATTAGCTTTGGTCAATTCACATTATCAACCCAGTTGATAAAACCAAATTATCTTTTAATTTATGAAAAGTTGACCTTTATCTTCTCCAATCTGTGTCACATGTATTGCGCTAGGCAATATGATGACCAAATTATTATACTATACAGCATACATGCGTACTATACACTACACCATCAGTACACAGTACAGTCATGTAGTTCAAAAATTGAATGAATAATTGCTTGTTATGACCATTGACCAAAAAACACTAAACGAAACTTATCCTACCTTGCAAGGGTTGCAGCAATATCCAAACAAACCTAAAAGTAGAATATCAAGAAATACAAATCAAAGAAATAACTTTCATTAAAAGTTTATTCATGTAAGATACTGTTTTTTTGATGGGCCTCCAAGGTACAGCATGTCAAAATATCTTACATACACTGTATATCAGTTGGTTTTTGCTCTAGTGTTTTTGTTTTCTCACTCATCTATGTAGTCATCTATTTTTTCCTTCAAGGAGAGCAAATCTTGGCACTTCAGCATCCATTTTGTCTAAATCACAGAAAGCCACAATTGTTGCCCTCCACTGTAAAGTACTATTGTTAGTGTCTCTAATTGGACAATGTGTTTTCACAGTTGTTCGCTTTTCTGATTGGTTGGTTGTGTATTTTATACAAATTATACATGGGCCTTTTTTATGTGTAAATCTACTGTATTTGACAAAAATTCCATTTCAACTAAATTGAAGCTACATGATATTTTAATGCCTTTTCATGTGGAATCTGACTCTGATCATTTAGGTGAAGGGATATTTTCACATGAAGAAATGTCTTAAACAACTTTGCATTTGAGTTTCACTTTCGATTCTGCACTGTGAAAGAAAAATTTTATGGACAAATTTTGGCGACCACATTTTTCCATCTGGTGACTGAAAAGTAATTTAACTTGCCAGGTGGCGTGTGCTTAAAAAAGTTGATTTTGGACCCTGACTTACTTACTTACTCAGTGCAATTCTGATATAATGGAAGCTCACAGTGGCCTGAAAACGTGGTTTTTGCTAAAAGCAGGCTCACGGCCCATGGCCCACAACAGTCCAGTGGCCCACGGCCCGCAACGGCCCAGCTGCTCAGAGGCTGACCCGGAGGCCCGGTGGCCCTGTCCTGATTTTTCACAGTTTTTTTTGTCCAGCGGTAAATTCACACGCATGCACAGATCTGCATTCGATTTTGGTGTCTATCTTTGATTCACAGAAGTTAATGTATGGGAGCATAGCCTAAGCCACGGTCTGGTGTAGCCTCGCCCGCCCGCCAGGATCTGCCTTTGCGCTCTGCTGATGTGTGCTGTTTGCAGCTTGCTCTGTGCAAGTTGTTTGTTTAGTCCCATCTTCCCTTTTCATTTCCCCTAGTCCTTTGTCTCCCTACTTTCCCCTTTCCCCTTCTTCACTGGCTTCGGCCAGTGTGACTCATGCAAAGGGTCTCGCTTTGGTGTTGGTTTCCATAGCAACTGTCCAAGCATCCATCCGTCAGTCGGGTTCCTGCCTTTGCTTCGGGGCCACGCCACTGGTGCCTTGTCCCTTTGCATTCTAGCCAAACCCTGACTCTGTTCGCTGCATAGCGGAACAGACATAAATGGCGTGCAAAATGGACCATGGTGAGTTTACCATTTAATAATTTGAATCCCTGTTTCTGTTTGTCGCATGTTGTTGAGATAAACAGAAACTGATAGCACAATACAGGACTTTATTTTCAGACCATACTTTGAAAGTAAAAATATCATAAATAAAGAGATATGTGAACTGCAAATCTTTTTTTTTTTTATACAGAGACATGTCGGTTTATTTGCAGTTGACACATGTCATTAATTAGCTCATGACATTTTCAGTCTCAAACTGTGGTTTGAAAGTATATCCTTTGAGAATGGACTTTCTCTTTATTGGGTTTAGTGAACAGACGAACAAACAGAGAATGACAATGTTTTTCACTTAGGAACTGCAACGAAGGAAAGGATCGAAAAGGATGGAAATGATTATTAAAATGGTAAACGAATTCAAACTTGCCGTGGTCCATTTTGCATGCCCAAACCCGATGCAGCTCTGTGCATGCGTCTGGATTTACTGCTGGACAAAAGACTGTGGAAAATCAGGACTGAGCCTCCGGTCCACTGGGCCATCACAGGCTGCGGGCCGCGGGCCTGCTTTTAACAAAACCCCTGAAAATGGGCCATTTAGGGTCATCTTGCATGCTGTACATATTTCTTTACCAAACTTGGCATATGTACTTGTGTTGTTGTTCCAACTGTTTTGACATCAAGACCTACAGAATCTTAATGATGACAAAATAATGATGACATCAAAAATGAGATCATCAAATGTAAGGCTGATTTATATTTTAATAGCAACTGCATCTTGTATGTTAACTGCTTATGCTTGTGCTTTAATAATGGTCAACAACATTTTTTTAAACTATAATCATACAGCTGTAGTTCTTCAGTGTTTAAAAGCACTTTTTGTTTGATATCCCCAATTAGCACCATCCCTTTCTTTAAAAGATGCTAGATCTTTTTAAGAATAAATGAAATTATAAATTATGCTTGTGTACAAGTAAAAACCATCTGATATACAGTGTATGTAAGATATTTTGACATGCTGTACCTTGGAGGCCCATCAAAAAACAGTATCTTACATGAATAAACTTTTAATGAAAGTTATTTCTTTGATTTGTATTTCTTGATATTCTACTTTTAGGTTTGTTTTGGATATTGCTGCAACCCTTGCAAGGTAGGATAAGTTTCGTTTAGTGTTTTTTGGTCAATGGTCATAACAAGCAATTATTCAGTTCAATTTTTGAACTACATGACTGTACTGTGTACTGATGGTGTAGTGTATAGTACGCATGTATGCTGTATAGTATAATAATTTGGTCATCATATTGCCTAGCGCAATACATGTGACACAGATTGGAGAAGATAAAGGTCAACTTTTCATAAATTAAAAGATAATTTGGTTTTATCAACTGGGTTGATAATGTGAATTGACCAAAGCTAATGTTTTGAATGTTAGACCTTTGTCAGAGTGATTTGCTTTAACAAAGGGCTAATGCTAGAAATCTCTTTACGTTGGCCAACTCACATTTAGTTACCAACTCAGTTGATAAAACCAAATTATCTTCTGATACTCCCCACCCATGCAGCACCACAGTTTCTTCAGGAACTTATACCCCCTTTTTTCTTAACTTTCTGTGATATATCTGTTCCAGATGCACCAGATATGTACTTACTCCTGATATACCTGCCCCAGATGTGTTTTCAATGTCTTTTATATAGTCTGATGGTATATGAATTGTTTCAGTTTTCTTTGTTGTGATCTAGTTCATCAAAAGGACTTTGCTTACACTGTTCATGTATTACACCTTTTGCCCCTCATAACCAGAAAATTTAAAAACGTTCATTGGGATCCAATAATCAATCATTACAGTGAATGTGTAATCATAAATTTTAAAAGTGAAAAATGATCATCGCAGTAAATTTTCCAATTTAAGCAATTGGAAAGAAGAAGCCTGAAAAAAATCAGAGCTTCAATGGGATAGTCATTCTTCCACAGTTCACCACCACAGTTCACTTATGAATTATTTCATATGTACTTCACATCATAAATTTTAGATTGATCAGTAATGATTTTTACATAGAGAATAACATTCATTAAGGCAAATGCAGTTTCACGTCAATGGGAATAACAATCGCTAAAGATAATGTAGCAACAATTGCTTCCTCTTAAAGTGTTCATACTGCCAAAAAGATATTTTAGGTTTTCAGCGTCTCCGTAACCTCTAATAATGTCTTCAAACCCAAAAAGTGAATTCCGATGCTTTTTGCCATAAAATCAAGCTTTAAATTTCCGGCCTTGGCCATGCCCAATGAAGATGACCGCGTCATGTTAGATTGGTGACGAATGACGTCACTTCAGGAATATCTCGAAGGAGAAGGGATGTACTGGAGCTCCATTGTATATCATATACACAAGCTCATCCGAGTTACAGTAAGTTGCCATTGAATTTGAAGCAGGAAGTTGTTGAATACTTGTGCATTCATTCCACCAATTACACCTAGTGTAATGGACAAAGACAGTTGTTAGAGACATGTCCAAAGTTGTTGCTACATTTCTTCCACATTGACTAAGGATTTTCACCAACTCTGGCTAATTAGTTTGACTTTTGATGACATCTGGCCTGTTTCAGGCAGCTGGTAGAAGCCTTGCAAGTTTAATACATATCAGCATACTGTCAGGAGCTTTTCCAACAGCCCTGTTGTGTGAAAATGGGTAACACTCTCATAATCTGGAGGTTTTTAGGTCTTAGTGAATGCCCACTAAATGCCTCTTGTACCTTTATGGGCTTACTGTATTTTGCGAAACGAAACGAAACGAAACGAAACGAAATGAAACAAAATGAATAAACCTGAACTGAAATGAACATACCAGTGTCACAACAGTCAGATTCCTCCGTGCGATAACCTAAAAAAACAAGGAATAAAACAGCGGAAAAGCAGAATATGCAAATTTTATAATCTGTATTTTGCGAAACGAGCTCTTCGATGACTGTGACTATATATAACTTATCTCTTCTGATTCTTTAACACTTTTCGTATATACAGCACGATGCAGGAATGATTTTGAACCTAAACAAGGAATAAAACAGCCTAAGTACAGAATATGCAAATTCGAAAATCTGTATTTTGCGAAACGAGCTCCTCGAAGACTGTGACGATATGTAACACGTCTGTTCCGATTCTTTAACACTTTTTGTATATACAACTCCATGCTGTGTTGATTTTTGCATACATTTCGAGCCAAAAGGTCAGAAGTGCCCCGTTTTGTGAGAGGAGCGTTGAGTACGTGACAGTCAATTGCGTGACTGCCTTACTTTTTTTGCTGGTTCGTAAGGTTTTATTTTCATTTTACTCACGTGTATTTCAGTCACGTACTCAGCTCTCGTCTCGCAAAATACAAATCTGTAATTTGCGAAACGGGGCACTTCTGACCTTTTGGTTCAACCCCTTTGTACAAAAATCAACACTGCATCGAGTTATATATACGAAAAGTGTTAAAGAATCGGAAGAAATTAGTTGTATATCTCTACAGTCTTCGAGGAGCTCGTCTCGCAAAATACAGATTATCGAATTTTTATATCTGCCTTTCCGCTGTTTAACTCGTTGTTTAGGTTCAAAATCATTGCTGCATCGTGTTGTATATACGAAAAGTGTTAGAGAATCGGAAGAGCTAAGTTATATATAGTC
>JAHPZR010035937.1:0-12632 GCA_019787425.1 Platygyra sinensis
GTCTTAATTTTCGGGGTCTTAGTTTTCGCAACAACCAGTGCACGCGCTCCACTATGCAAATTAGCTACTTGTACGCGTCAGATTTTCCTTTCAAAATCAAAACTTCTGCAAACTCGACAAAGAGGTAGAAAGAATAAGAAACTATCGAAAACTGAAATTGGTTATGATTAAGCATTGTTCTGAGAAACTCACAAATTAATTCGATACCAGAGAGAAGAGCTTTCTTGCATAAACTTTATTCATAAATCAAAAGCTTACGCGTACAACTAGCGCGAGAAGATCTTACTTATTCACAGCGCGAAATTTAAAGTCCTGTTTTCATCCCTGAAAAACTCACCTTTTCCCATTGCCTTGAAACAAAAAGAAAATGCAGCAAAAAAGTTGCTTATTCACATAGAAGGGAGTTTCGACCCTAGTCTACTGCATCACACCTTTTTGCTCGGACCCGCTCGTTTCACCGCCCTACGTGTAAGCGCCCTGGATCGACCGTGTTCACCTCGCGCTGTCAGATCAACTGCGCATGTGTAATGGAACAAACTTCCGGTTTGGCAAAAACGCTAAATTTCCGGCGGTCTTTAAATTGAATCAATATTTTTTTATGTGACACAGTTCACCCCAAAATACAGAATATAGCTAAGCATTGGTTTTTTCAAAGATTTTGTTTAAAAATGTTATGGGTATTTCAATATCGTTTATCTCTTTAAAAAGAACATTTTTCAAAATAAAAAGAAACCGATGCTTAGCAGGACGCAAAAATGAATGCAAATTATAAAACCACTGATTAAATACACAAATTGTGTAGCACGTAGGAAAATTTAGAGTTTTCTTTTATCGGTCACGTGACCATGGGCGTGGCATAATGACGTCATATTTAGGGCCATTCGTTTACAAAAGTTTGAAACTGGCCAAAATAATGCCAAACTCAAATTACTTGACCATTACATCCTTAGCAACGCACCCCAAAATATACGTCAGTAGGCCCTTAAGGGCAAAAGCCGGTGTTCCTAAAACACTTGTGAAACAAAAATTTCGCTTACATTCCCTGTATTTCCCTCAGAACAAGCTCATGTCGACCGAGTCTCGCGGGGAATTCAGTGATTTGCATTCTATTTTTAGACTTCGCGCGCTTCGCTATTGAAAGGTTCAATAACAAAGGCCCTGTTCGCACTAAGACGAAAATTTGAGTTTGGCGTTTGCAAAAAAAGTAAAAATTTTGTGATCACCAATTTTTTGTTTTCGCAACCCTGTTCGCACATGAAGAAACGAAACTTTTTTAGTGACAGATAACTTGACTTCATACGTTGGCGAATTGACACGTTGGCGAAACAACCGGTATTCCCAGCGATTGATGTTTTGCAGTAACGATTGACCATTTCAGCGAAGCAACTGAAATATTTATCACCCACGATTTGTTGCCAACACTAACGATTGAGATTAACACTAGCGATTTTTATTTTGGCACAAACGACTCTCCATAACCTTATACCTGCCAACTTTTTCTGAGATATAGGCGTGAGATTTTTATCCTGGGAGTGCTGAGATTTTTGAAGACGACACGATCATTTCCGAAGATTCCCGAAGAAGTCCAAAGTCTTCCGAAGACGTCCGAAGTCTACTGAAGTTGAAGTTCTCGAGAAAACGCTTAGCCACAAGGACCGACGTTAGTTGATAACATCAGCGCTATAGTTCGCTCCCAGTGCTTTTCACTTCAAAAATCGGAGATCGCGAGGTAAGGTATTGTCATTTATTCATTTTACACATGGTTTTCGTTCCGTACATGCGTCTGAGTTAACATATTTTTGGAAATTGTGTCAAGCAAGACGGCAACAACTCACATTTTTCAATCAGGCGTAGAAATTGGCCCGCAGGCGTGAGACTCGTGAGTTTTCAACCCGCTGGCGTGAGACTCACGCCTAAAGCGTGAGAGTTGGCAGGTATATAACCTTTGAACCTTTACTCTTCTGTTAACAAGTGTGGTTGTGTTTTCTCATTTGAACAAAAAGTTTGGCGGATCGACGGATCTGGCGAAAAAGAACATGGATCCGGCGGTTTTGCATAGCCCTATTCACTCCACTCCTCAAGTCAGTAGCATCAAAAGTGTCACTTCAGTTTACAGGACGGTCCATTTTCCAAGTTGAGAGTCACTGTACCACGTCTCGTCCGCTCAGCAAAGTTAAGCCCTGTCAGGCGGCGTTCGCATCTGGATTGGTGACCAAATACGAATACCCCGTGTAATAACTTATTTTTCCTTGCTTCCTTCCCTTTCGAAGGCGATATCAAAGACTGCATAACTCCCAGCCTTGTTTGATGTCGCTTCTTCTATTTCTCAACTATTCCTCATTTCGCCATGTCCGCATTCACGTGTATTTTATATATACAACATCGTATAAATAAACAGCCGAACGCGTCGTTCGAATTCTTCTCAATTCTCTTGAATTTTGATCGTCTTAAAAAAAAAATTCGATCTTATTGCTATCCCTAGCGCTGTTAAGACCACGCTGTCACCACTACAATCCACGCTATGACATTCCGCACTAAATTCCGCCATTGCCGGATTTCATACGTCGGGGGCCTGGGTACAATCGGTGTATTATGGGATTAACAACACAAGACCCATATATTCAGAAAGAGCACACCGAGCTTTACAAAATCTTTAAGTTTCGTGTTAATTGGGCCATTAATGAACAAGATACAGCCATTCAAAAACTTTAAAATTTGCAAAGAAATGTATGGCTTTCTGGACAAGTGTCCGGAAAATGTATGGATTTCCGGACAAGTGTCCGGCAATCCATACATTTGTTACTAAATTTTTACGTTTTTGAATGGCTGTATCTTGTTCAATATTGGCGCAATTTACACGAAACTTAAGGATTTTGTAAAGCTCGGTGTGCTCTTTCTGAATATATGGGTCTTGTGTTGTTAATCCCATAATACACCGATTGTACCCAGGCCCTCACGGTATGAAATCCGGCAATGTTTGTTTTGACCAGCGTCCCCCCGAATAATCCCATAAGCGCCTGCGGCGCGACTTCGTCTCCAGGCTATCACTCTTTCACATGCGTCTGTCCTTTTATTGATCATGAATGTCGTCATAACATTGTCAAAGTAGCTGTGGATCCACAGACTACCTTGGCAATGTTATGACGAAATTCATTGTCAATAACAGGACAGACGCATTAAAAACTCACATCAATTTGTTGCATCGCATAAATTATAATTTCATGTGTCTGCTCGCTAATTGACAATAAAATTAAGCCAATGAGCGTGCGAGAATTTCTGTAGTTATCGTAAAAATGCCAACTTATCTGGGAGTCTCCCGGATACCGGCAAAATCTCCCGCTCTCCCGTATGAGTCACCAAATCTCCCAGACAAAATAAAAGCGCATAAAATACATTTTTGACATATTTTGGCCGAATTTTTTTGCCTATTGGAGAATTTTTTGGATATTTGATAAATTTTTAAGATTTACTTTGAAGATATCTCTAGACTCTACTTTGAACAACGTTTTGGGGTCAAAAAAGGTAACATTGGCGATCTCATTTCATCCCGGAAATCAGTCCTGTTTAGGCATTAACTACTGTTTGCTCACGGCCAGAAATTACATTTATATTTCGGCAAAAAATGAAGATCCCTTCTGTTTCAATTCATACCTCACATTTCTAAAGAACAAGCTCGCGACAGACAAAAAGAAGATTCAAGACCTTGTTATTCTTTAGAGCACTCTGTGTTTTTTGTTGTTGTTGTTGTTGTTGTTTCGATGACCGTAGTTCGTGGCTTTTGTTTTGTGTCATAAGTAACGTAGACATAATTGTTTGTTTAGTTTTGCTTTTTTAAGTAATGGCGTCAGTAGAAGCTGCATTCCATGTATTGTTATTGTAAGCAATGTCAGTATTGTAGGTATAAGTTCGTATAGTAGGTAGCGTTGATATTAAAAATAAAATTTAAAAAAAAAAAACATTGGCGATCTCCCGGATTTTGACTTTTTTTAGTTTGGTCATGATCTCTAGAAATTGGCACTCCAATATTGAACTGCAAGACTCGCTGAAGAGTCACTTACCGAGAAAACTGGTGAATGAATAGCGTGAGTTTGTTCAAAGACACAGGGGTTTGACTTTTTTATTGCGAAGTGTGTCGGGGACATCCGACACAGTTTGCTCTACCTGCCATACCAAATCCCTGGAAGGATGTCGTTCTGCAACGTAAGCTACGATGAAAAAATGCTTTATGGTCGGAGGAAGCTATGAAAAAAGAGTAATGAACTCTTCTCTTGCAAATAATTTTGTCGCTCGGTGGTATCGTTTTGTGAGTCCTTAGTGTCCAGGGGATCGGATAGCAAGATATAGATCATAGCAATAACTTGAGTTTTTCGCAACTTTTGAAAAGCATATTCAAGGGACGTCCTGTTGGAGCAATTAAACTCAGCTCAATTAAATTCCTTGCAATCATCGGTGACATGACTCTGACATGGCAACAGAGGTACCCTGATATAAAACCCCAAATTGTCCCGTCTTGACACTAATATCACTGCACTTTTACCTCTGCTTTCATATACAAACAGTACTGGCCGAATATATCACTGACACTACTTCAAGTTGAAAAAAGTTTAGCTCTGTCTGATCACGAAAAAGCCTGAAAATTCCGGTGTCAGACTGAATACTAGCTCAGTTAATCTTTCAGTGTGGCATAACTTCTCAGAGTCTATCCTACATGCAGTTATAATAAAATGCATGTTATCTGTCTGGGTCGATAGAACACGCCAAAGAATAATACTAACATGGTTGAGTACTTTAATTCGTTTCCGATACAAATCAGCTTATTAGTCAGTGCTGTTGACAGGAATGTGAGGTCTTCAGCTTGGATAAATAAAAGAGGATATCTTGATGAATACTGTTTGCTTTTCTTCTTGTCTCTTTCATGTTTCCGATTGAAAGACCTATCACAACAACTAATACATTTTTTGAATTTATTTTCAAATGCACTTTCCTTGGCGGTTTTGTTTAGCTTGCCCTGCCGGCTTTCCTCCTTCTGTAATTTCTTCTTTTTTACCCAAAATGGGAGGGGGTGGGAAGGGGATTTCACGGGCTCCTCGCCACTGCAGTACAGTCTAATTGTTTACAGATTTTTGCGATCTGCAGTAACACGTTCAAAGAGGGAAAAATTGACGACTTTCACAGATGGAAACCTTTCGGACAACTCTGTCTCAACTAGTTCTTTGAACTTCTCGTCAACAATAGTACCATTAATATCTAAAATTTCCAACACTGTTGTGGGCATCCCGCTTTCGGATAACCCACCTTCTGATATGAAGACATTAACAAATTCGAACGCTCCTGTGTTTCGTATCAAATTTTGACCTATACGAAGAACTTTCAATCTTGAGTTGTTAGCGACACCCTTGGCAATAAAGCTTGCGGCTTGGGGGGTGAATAGATTCCCACAAGCTGAAATTTCAACAAGGCTTCGATTGCCAGCGATTAACTCGCCAAGAATTTCAGCCCCTTGGTCTCGTAAGTAATTCCATGAAATGTTCAAAGCAGACAGCGTTTTGGTTTTTCGTAAACCCGGCAACAACGCCTGTAAACCCGTTACTTCAAGCTGATTTGAGTTAATTAAAAGCTTTTCGAGAACAAAATTCTTCTCCAAAACAATAGACATTTGCTTGGCAAACTGATCACATAAAATGTTGTGAGACAAGTCCAGTTCTTTTAATAGAACAGTTTTACGACAAAGAGAAGCGAGGAGAGATTCCACATCCGGGTCGGTTAAGTTGTTTCTCGAGAGATTCAGCCTTTCTAAAGTTTGGTTTTTATTGAGCAGCTCTCCAATGCTGCAAATTGCATTCTGCCCAAGCATATTACCAGATAGGTCAAGCTCTCTCACAGAAAAGTTCTCCTCCAAGCCTTTGGCGAGGGCTTTCCCTCCTTCGTCTCCGAGATGGCTGTTAGCGAGGAACAAACGTACAATAGTTGAACACGAAACCAACTGGGAACCGATTGCACAAGCGGCTGTTGGGTCAATCATCCAGCCATTCAAATCAACTTCTTTGTCAAAACTATGCCGCTTGAAGAACTCCAATGGGTTTGATACACCACCCACATCATTGTTGTTTTCTTCTTGTTCTTTTTCCATTTGAAATGTTTTCTCTGCGTTCAGAACTCGACTCTTTGCTCCGGAGGAGAGTCGAACGTGGCTCGATATTTTTGGCGATCTGGAAACTTTCGGAATCCCACGAAATCTTGGGTCGTGCAATGTTTTCACTTGAAGTTCGTTCATCCGAACAATGGAAGATAAATCGCAGGAAGAAGACATTTATAGCTGTAGTCAGGGCGACCCTCGATGATCAAACACCTTTTTTGCCGTATTTGGAGTCTACCTAGTTTGCCTCGCTTGGTAGCAAATGTCATATGGGTTTTCACAATGAAGACTTGTTGTTTTATAATGGCCTATAGTCATTTCATTTATCCACCAAATTAGACGACTTAAATAACAGGGTCGTTAAATTAAATCCGAACATTAAACCTATAAGAATGCTTACTTTTCTCCTCAGTATTTGTTTGATAAAGGAACATGGCAGATGTTTTGCAAAGTGCCACTGTTTTCACCGGCAAATAACAGTTAACACTCATGAACGAGTAAATTATAGCACGCTTATTAACCTGTGTCGGCTAAAATATCAGTCAGTGAATATAGAAGAGTTATAACACGGAAAATTAGTTACCGGCGAAAAGGCCACATATCGCTAATTCACTGGAGCCACCGTAAGTAATGCGGTTATAATGGCCTTCAGATCGAGTTAATAGGTTTACCAGCGCAACTTATAGTACTGCTAAAACCTGACTGCGAAGCAACTGGTAATCACTTCCGTTAACAAACGCAACAGTTCTCTAGTACATGTTGAAAGGAAGACGAATTCTCCAGCTTTTTATATTGTATATCTTTGTCATCTTTAGCAGCCCTCTGAGGTGAACTCTACCGTAATCGCGCGGGAAATAAATGGTTGGGTGGTTGGATACAGTTTCCAGTACTATCCAAGACTTAGAGTTTGATGGGTCCGGCATTAAAACCACTCTTTATCGGTTAAATTTTCGAAATTTAAGGTGGCTCTGAATCCCCTTCGCAGAATTTTTTTTTAAACTTTGCAAAAAGTTGCATCTTATCGTGCTAATAAAAATGGGGGTCTCCGAGCTCGTTTATGAGTTATAAGCGCTTAAAGCTAAAATTAAGGGTGTTTTTAGCAGGTCATATTGTTGCTGTGGTAACTTATTGTACCACAAAATTAACAGCAACTTGTTCATCAATGATTGGGCAGTTTGTTGATGCCATGATTGTTGCATTAACCGATAAAAAGTGGTTATAATGACCCATCAAACTCCAAGTCTTGGAAAGTATTGGAAACTGATTTCAGCCACTTTAAGGTGATTCCACATGCAGAAATAAAAGTTGTCGATGAATTTTTTTGAAACTTAGTACTATCAGTTTAAAACAGATGAGACAATGAAAGCAACTGGTAATCACTTTCATTAATATACGCGACAGTTCTCTAGTACATGTTGAAAGGTAGGTTTAAGACAAGTTCTCCAGCTTTTTGCATTTATATATCTTTGTCATCGTTAGCAGCCCATTAAAGAAAACAGCTAGGAATTAGCGAGCGCCACGGCTAGGAAACAACAAAATGGCAGAAATATTGGTTTTAGCAGGAGCCAGATTAGAAGCCTCTCACATTGAAAAAGATAATGTGCTTCTGCATGGGCTCTTGGTTTTAGAAAGCAGACCGAAGCGCCAATTGCTAGAACATGCTATCGCGTCCAATTCCCTGTCTGCTCGATGATCAGCCGATGTGAAAAGTTCCGTGGAAACGAGGTTGAGGAGACCACGTGACTAAACCACCTAAGAGTCTGGCGTCACTCGTCTCAGACTCTCTCTCTCGGTTGTTGGGGATAAAGATTAAGCTTCATTGCTTGAAAACTTCACCTTTCGCCGATCAAAACCTCTAAACAAAGTGCATCCCTGGAAATACTTACGCATACCATCAAAAGCATCCAAATATTCGCAACTTTATTTGCGAAAATTCTCCATTACAGTTCTATAATAACTTATTATACAACCCAAACGAAATTGATTATTACTCGTCAATGTTGAAGAATATAATTTCCTACAGTCTGCCGACTGAATAAATCCTTTTCGAGATTGTGCTGGGAATGTAATGCATAAGTTACAATACTGAACTTGAACAAGAATCGGAACACGTCCATTTCATGTCGAGCACGCGAGCGCAGTTAACTGTTTCTACACTAAACGTGACGGTGGAAAAACAACAAAAAATAAATGAAAATTGTTGCAGAATGTACAATATTTTGGTTAAGTAAATATAGAATACAAAACAGTCATAAATTGTCTTGACCGAGGCTACTACGCAGAGGAAATACAAACCAAAACTAAAAAAAGCTTGGCCGGACATCAGTGAACTAAGGATCGCTTGGTTTCCAAGAATAGTAACGCCATATTGTTTTCCATGTGCGTCACGCAACACTCTTAAACTTGAATTCATGAATAAGAGTCATCAAGATCTTGTAAACATTAACAAAACTTCGTCATCATTACACAGAAATTCGAATCTCTTCTCCGGAGGCGGAGCGCTGACACGAGAAAAGTTCCTTCGCCAAGATCACGCGGATAACGAAACCTGAATGGCTGTGTTGTAGACAACAGCCAAAACAAGACTTATCATCACTTAACAGAATATATCACCAATGAATATAGTCGAATTTGAACACCTTTTACTTAAAATTAGTTTCGTACCGAAGTCAGTAGTGTGACAGCTGTCGTAAGGTGCTATTGTTTTATCATTGCAGCAGCTGTTATTGTTTTAGGGCTTGTTTGTTCTATTGTACTCTCGAAGGGTTGCGAAGGGTTGCAAGCCATCCATGTGAGAACTTACGAGAGCTGCTACATCACCCACCGAAGTACATGTACCATCAAAGTTTAAATTGTCAAAGCCGTCTCAAGAACTACTCTAAAATGATCGCAATATCTTCCTAAAGCAGGAAATTTTCGTTTAAAAAACTGAAAATACTCAGATTAAAGTTGTTCAAGTTAAACTCCTATTGAAGCCTTTGAACTGCGGCAAGCGTGGCGCAAATTTCAGAAACACTAAAGATACTTACAAACCGAAGACGACGTTGCGTCAGTTCTTTAAACATTGATCTGCGCGATTTTTAAACGCTTTAAGTCAAGGACATTTGGTACACGATTTTGCTGACAAATTAATATTAAAGAACTGTCAAAAAAGAGGGTAATTGCGTTATTAAACTTCTATTCATTGTGTATATCTATTTCTTCGGCGAAGCTAACTTTTTGAAATACTACCAACAAAATTGTTTACTAAATTTATCGCATTGGTTTAGAGCGTTTAAAGCATTCACAGATCAAGTTATATAGAAATTATCAGCTTTTTACCTCATACCAACACAGCATTTCGTTCTATGTTTGCCTTATTCTAAGACCTCGTTTACACAACGCCGGAGACATCTGAAAGCGCAGCTTTATTTCTACGGTTAGGCCTACCGTCCACACTAATCCGTCACGAAAACGGAGCTTTGCGAAAACGCTCTTCAAAGCTGAAGGATTTTACAACGCTGGCGTTGCGTTTTAGAGGGGAAGGAAAACGTTTCAGTTGAAAACGACGACAGCACGATTATCTTATGAATTTATTGCCCGAGTTTTGCTCCAACAAAATTCCAAAATAACAGGTGATTGTTGCGCTTTTATATTTCTCCCGCGCAATGTTGACGGGGCCAACCTCGTTCCCAGGGCCTTTTCCCTGGGAACGAGGTTGTGACGGGGCCTAAATCACTGCCAATCAGCGCGACAGGGCCCGCTTAGCAAAACCGTGTCTCTGTGTTGACTTCGTATTCGTCAAAGAGATCGATTCTATCAGTAAGTCTAAAGCATATTGCCATCGTCTCTAGACTAAAAATCTACCTCAGTTTGCAATTTTCACAAGTAACAAATGAACAAAAATATCAATTTTGTATGACATATAATTTGAACAAATATTCACCGCAGGGAAGGTGAATATCCCTCGGTATTTACCGACGCTGAAGAATATACCAAAACGGCTCATAGCGATTATGGTGGCACAGACGACGTTAAAAGTAATCATTTCTGCACACAATTTGCCAACCGTATATTGTGAGCTTCAGTGGCCATTAA
This sequence comes from Platygyra sinensis, assembly GCA_019787425.1. NCBI lineage: Eukaryota > Metazoa > Cnidaria > Anthozoa > Scleractinia > Merulinidae > Platygyra > Platygyra sinensis. The sequence continues at coordinate 10,214 of JAHPZR010035937.1, forward strand.
GACAGCGTAAAAACCCAGTTCACTGATTTGGTATAAACATAACGAATAGTGAGTTTGTATCAACACATGTCTAGATAAGGGGGGCTTCTGCTTGGTCACGGTGGCTGTTTTGCGATTTTCGATATCACCCCCACCCCCTCCCAAAAAATACACCCGTTTTTTGGGATGTCGCGCAACACTCCGCTTCTTTGGTAGAAGCGTTGCGTGACATCACAAAAACGCGTGCGGAGGAGACTAAAGCACCTAACGTAAATAAACACACGCGCTGATGTAGAGGTGAGTGATATCGAAAATCATTAGTCGTTTTTAAACACCTCTCAACCCGAGTCAATTTTGACCATCTGTATTCTTCCGCAGATGTTTCCCGTAAATCTACAGGAAGAAGAGAAATAAGGGGAACGTATTCTAACACATTTTACGATATCAGCGAGTCACGCTATTATCAGCAAGTAACGCAATAAGCGACTCGAAAATTTTCCTGGTCACGCATAGCCTTTGATCAGACAGCCTTGCAACGGAAACAAAGGCAATGTCCACTGAACGTGAAGTACATGGGTAAAGCCTAAAGGAAAATCTGCGGAAAATGTTTGATAACAATACCAAGAAAAGTATTAAATAATAGAATTAACGCGTGACTGAGTTGAAAAAAAAAATCACTTTCTTTCTCTTCCTTTCACTAACAAGTAAAACACAGAATATTTTTAATTCATGCTAACTTCACGTACTGGCAACCATATTGAATAATTAAACACACTCTCCAGGCATGTTTGGCTAGCAGCCGAGACAAGAAGAACACACAAAAAAGTCACATTGATTTAAAAAATACAGAAAATATAGCTTTTTGTTTATGTTTTTGTTGGCCGATGAAGAACCACACGCTCAGCCGGCGAGACGGAGCTCAAGGGATTATTGATCAGATTTTCTCTTCAACTAATCTGCCAGATCCGATGACCAGGCTACACAAACATTTGAGACGGCAACAGAAATTTAAAAAAAACTTGTTAGCCTGGTCTTGGCTTCGCTTTTACTTTTAATTCTCCGCAACGTAATAAATAGTTTTGGGACCCTATCAGTTTTCGGGCCCGAAGTTGCCTGCATTTCACTACTTTCTTCAAATTCAACATGGCCGCCAGAAACTGAAAAAATTCTCCCCAGCCCACTCCCCTGAACACTAAAAGCACCGTTATTCACGACGAAGGCATGGGGATAGCAGAAGTCGCCGTACTGTTGCTGGTCGCACTGTCAACGCCTGGTGACTTGGGAAGCTGTTCACTGCTTGTGTTATTTCCGTTGCTGCCTGGCTGCGTCGTGATCGGTTCATCGTCGTCTTTCACGTCGTCGAGATCAAATTCTTCCCACTGTTCGTCGGGGACAGGTTTGCACTTGCCACAGCAGAAATTACAACAGAAGAAACAACAGCAACAGAAGTAGCAGCAGGTTATGATGCCGCAGAACATGAACAGCGCCTATTCAAATAAACGCATGCGCAACAATTAGGAACGCAGCCGGAAATACTTGTTACCAGGCCATTAAACAATTTCGCAGTCGTTTCGTACCAAAAAGCAAACCAATATGGCAAACGAAAACAAAAGTGAATGGTGTAAATTTAGAATGGTACTTGTCAAAGTCACATGAGTAATACTTCTGCTAATTATTAAAATACCAATTTATATTGACTCCTGTCAAACTGAGAGAGCACTAGCTTTGTAAGTTAAACTAAAATTGAATTGAGTTACCCACCTTACACCAGCCACTGTTAAGCCTAAAGTACAATTTGACATTCTGTGAATGAAAATGAAAAGTACATCATCAATAATTTTGTATTTCTTTCCTGCGCGTTGTTTAATCTCGACATGTTGACCAACAAATTCCACATCTGTCACGTTTCTAGTAGTGGCCCTTTTCACACGAACCCAACACCCTCTTTGGAGGGGCGAGAAGCTGAGGTGTGGGGACGATCTACCAACCGCGAGCTTAGGCCATTTCCGAGTTCCTTGTGCCTCTGTTTCAAAACGAGTCTACGTGTGAAACCATTCATATGAAAATGACTTGGATTTGCATGAAAATGAGACTGCATGCAGAACTCAATTTCGTGTGAAAGGTTTCGAACGTAGACTCGTTTTGAAACAGAGGCAAAAGGCAAATCGGAAATGGCCTATTGAGTGTCGTTAAACAAAAACCAGTGTAACCAGTTTGGCAAATCACAAAGGACACGGACAATCCAACGAACCAATCAAAACGTGAGGCTGTAGCTCACGTAAAGCGCGGGAAAAATGCGTGCGAACGAGTCCACGATTGGTTTTGGTTTTACTTCTGATTGGATGAAAAAGTGGCGCGAGATTTTAAGCCAATCATGAAGCGTACTAAATTAAGTAAACCAGTTACTTTCCGACATTCAAGCAAAAATCGCTCCAAAAAA
>JAHPZR010035938.1:10000-29865 GCA_019787425.1 Platygyra sinensis
AGTTTGCCGTGTGAAGGCCGCTTTAGTTTTCGCAGCAACCAGTGCACGCGCTCCACTATGCAAATTAGCTACTTGTACGCGTCAGATTTTCCTTTCAAAATCAAAACTTCTGCAAACTCGACAAAGAGGTAGAAAGAATAAGAAACTATCGAAAACTGAAATTGGTTATGATTAAGCATTGTTCTGAGAAACTCACAAATTAATTCGATACCAGAGAGAAGAGCTTTCTTGCATAAACTTTATTCATAAATCAAAAGCTTACGCGTACAACTAGCGCGAGAAGATCTTACTTATTCACAGCGCGAAATTTAAAGTCCTGTTTTCATCCCTGAAAAACTCACCTTTTCCCATTGCTTTGAAACAAAAAAAAAATTCAGCAAAAAAGTTGCTTATTCACATAGAAGGGAGTTTCGACCCTAGTCTACTGCATCACACCTTTTTGCTCGGACCCGCTCGTTTCACCGCCCTACGTGTAAGCGCCCTGGATCGACCGTGTTCACCTCGCGCTGTCAGATCAACTGCGCATGTGTAATGGAACAAACTTCCGGTATGGCAAAAACGCTAAATTTCCGGCGGTCTTTAAATTGAATCAATATTTTTTTATGTGACACAGTTCACCCCAAAATACAGAATATAGCTAAGCATTGGTTTTTTCAAAGATTTTGTTTAAAAATGTTATGGGTATTTCAATATCGTTTATCTCTTTAAAAAGAACATTTTTCAAAATAAAAAGAAACCGATGCTTAGCAGGACGCAAAAATGAATGCAAATTATAAAACCACTGATTAAATACACAAATTGTGTAGCACGTAGGAAAATTTAGAGTTTTCTTTTATCGGTCACGTGACCATGGGCGTGGCATAATGACGTCATATTTAGGGTCATTCGTTTACAAAAGTTTGAAACTGGCCAAAATAATGCCAAACTCAAATTACTTGACCATTACATCCTTAGCAACGCACCCCAAAATATACGTCAGTAGGCCCTTAAGGGCAAAGCCGGTGTTCCTAAAACACTTGTGAAACAAAAATTTCGCTTACATTCCCTGTATTTCCCTCAGAACAAGCTCATGTCGACCGAGTCTCGCGGGGAATTCAGTGATTTGCATTCTATTTTTAGACTTCGCGCGCTTCGCTATTGAAAGGTTCAATAACACAGGCCCTGTTCGCACTAAGACGAAAATTTGAGTTTGGCGTTTGCAAAAAAAGTAAGCCGAAAATTTGAGTTTGGCGTTTGCAAAAAAAGTAAAAATTTTGTGATCACCAATTTTTTGTTTTCGCAACCCTGTTCGCACATGAAGAAACGAAACTTTTTTAGTGACAGATAACTTGACTTCATACGTTGGCGAATTGACACGTTGGCGAAACGACCGGTATTCCCAGCGATTGATGTTTTGCAGTAACGATTGACCATTTCAGCGAAGCAACTGAAATATTTATCACCCACGATTTGTTGCCAACACTAACGATTGAGATTAACACTAGCGATTTTTATTTTGGCACAAACGGCTCTCCATAACCTTATACCTGCCAACTTTTTCTGAGATATAGGCGTGAGATTTTTATCCTGGGAGTGCTGAGATTTTTGAAGACGACACGATCATTTCCGAAGATTCCCGAAGAAGTCCAAAGTCTTCCGAAGACGTCCGAAGTCTACCGAAGTTGAAGTTATCGAGAAAACGCTTAGCCTCAAGGACCGACGTTAGTTGATAATATCAGCGCTATAGTTCGCTCCCAGTGCTTTTCACTTCAAAAATCGGAGATCGCGAGGTAAGGTATTGTCATTTATTCATTTTACACATGGTTTTCGTTCCGTACATGCGTCTGAGTTAACATATTTTTGGAAATTGTGTCAAGCAAGACGGCAGCAACTCACATTTTTCAATCAGGCGTAGAAATTGGCCCGCAGGCGGGAGACTCGTGAGTTTTCAACCCGCTGGCGTGAGACTCACGCCTAAGGCGTGAGAGTTGGCAGGTATATAACCTTTGAACCTTTACTCTTCTGTTAACAAGTGTGGTTGTGTTTTCTCATTTGAACAAAAAGTTTGGCGGATCGACGGATCTGGCGAAAAAGAACATGGATCCGGCAGTTTTGCATACCCCTATTCACTCCACTCCTCAAGTCAGTAGCATCAAAAGTGTCACTTCAGTTTACAGACGGTCCATTTTCCAAGTTGAGAGTCACTGTACCACGTCTCGTCCGCTCAGCAAAGTTAAGCCGTCAGGCGGCGTTCGCATCTGGATTGGTGACCAAATACGAACACCCCGTGTAATAACTTATTTTTCCTTGCTTCCTTCCCTTTCGAAGGCGATATCAAAGACTGCATAACTCCCAGCCTTGTTTGATGTCGCTTCTTCTATTTCTCAACTATTCCTCATTTCGCCATGTCCGCATTCACGTGTATTTTATATATACAACATCGTATAAATAAACAGCCGAACGCGTCGTTCGAATTCTTCTCAATTCTCTTGAATTTTGATCGTCTTAAAAAAAAATCGATCTTATTGCTATCCCTAGCGCTGTTAAGACCACGCTGTCACCACTACAATCCACGCTATGACATTCCGCACTAAATTCCGCCATGTTTGTTTTGACCAGCGTCCCCCCGAATAATCCCATAAGCGCCTGCGGCGCGACTTCGTCTCCAGGCTATCACTCTTTCACATGCGTCTGTCCTTTTATTGATCATGAATGTCGTCATAACATTGTCAAAGTAGCTGTGGATCCACAGACTACCTTGGCAATGTTATGACGAAATTCATTGTCAATAACAGGACAGACGCATTAAAAACTCACATCAATTTGTTGCATCGCATAAATTATAATTTCATGTGTCTGCTCGCTAATTGACAATTAAAATTAGCCAATGAGCGCGCGAGAATTTCTGTAGTTATCGTAAAAATGCCAACTTATCTGGGAGTCTCCCGGATACCTGCAAAATCTCCCGCTCTCCCGTATGAGTCACCAAATCTCCCAGACAAAATAAAAGCGCATAAAATACATTTTTGACATATTTTGGCCGAATTTTTTTGCCTATTGGAGAATTTTTTGGATATTTGATAAATTTTTAAGATTTACTTTGAAGATATCTCTAGACTCTACTTTGAACGACGTTTTGGGGTCAAAAAAGGTAACATTGGCGATCTCATTTCATCCCGGAAATCAGTCCTGTTTAGGCATTAACTGCTGTTTGCTCGCGGCCAGAAATTACATTTATATTTCGGCAAAAAATGAAGATCCCTTCTGTTTCAATTCATACCTCACATTTCTAAAGAACAAGCTCGCGACAGACAAAAAGAAGATTCAAGACCTTGTTATTCTTTAGAGCACTCTGTGTTTTTTTTTTTGTTGTTGTTGTTGTTGTTGTTGTTTCGATGACCGTAGTTCGTGGCTTTTGTATAATTAGTGTCATAAGTAACGTAGACATAATTGTTTGTTTAGTTTTGCTTTTTTAAGTAATGGTGTCAGTAGAGGCTGTATTCCATGTATTGTTATTGTAAGTAATGTCAGTATTGTAGGTATAAGTTCGTATAGTAGGTAGCGTTGATATTAAAAATAAAATTAAAAAAAAAAAACATTGGCGATCTCCAGGATTTTGACTTTTTTTTAGGTTGGTATCTTTAGAAATTAGCACTCCAATATTGAACTGCAAGACTCGCGGAAGAGTCAGTTACCGAGAAAACTGGTGAATGAATAGCGTGAGTTTGTTCAAAGACACAGGGGTTTGTCTTTTTTTGTTGCGAAGGGTGTCGGGGATATCCGACACAGTTTGCTCTACCTGCCATACCAAATCCCTGGCAGGATGTCGTTCTGCAACGTAAGCTACAATGAAAAAATGCTTTATGGTCGGAGGAAGTTATGAAAAAAAGAGTAATGAACTCTTCTCTTGCAAATAATTTTGTCGCTCGGCGGTATCATTTTGTGCCGAGTCCTTCGTGTCCACTAGAGGACCGGATAGAAAGATATAGATCATAGCAATAACTTGATTTTTTCGCAACTTTTGAGAAGCATATTCAAAGGACGTCCTGTTGGAGCAATTAAACTCAGCTCAATTTGATTCCTTGCAATCACCAGTGACATGTCTCTGACATGGCAACAGAGGTACCCTGATATAAAACCCCAAATTGTCCCGTCTTGGCACTAATACCACTTCTACCTCTGCTTTCATATGCAAACAGTAGGCCGAATATATACACTACTTCAAGTTGGGAAAAGTTTAGCTCTGTCTGATCACGAAAAAGCCTGAAAATTCCGGTGTCAGACTGAATACTAGCTTTAATCTTTTTTTGTAGCATAACTCCTCAGAGCCTATCCTGCCGGTAATGCAGTTGTAATAAAATGCTTGTTATCCGTCTGAGTCGATAAAACACGCCAAAGAATAATACTAACATGGTAGAGTACTTTAATTCGTTTCCGGTACAAATCAGCTTATTAGTCAGTGCTGTTGACAGGAATGTGAGGTCTTCAGCTTGGATAAATAAAAGAGGATATCGCGATGAATACTGTTTGCTTTTCTTCTTGTCTCTTTCATGTTTCCGATTGAAAGAGCAATCACAACAACTAATACATTTATTATTTGAATTTATTTTCAAATGCACTTGCCTCAGTGGCAGTTCTCTTTCGCTTGCCCTGCCGGCTTTTCCTCCTTCTGTAATTTCTTCTTTTTTACCCAAAATGGGAGGGGGGTGGGAAGGGGATTTCACGGGCTCCTCGCCCCTGCAGTACAGCCTAATTGTTTACAGATTTTTGCGATCTGCAGTAACACGTTCAACTAGGGAAAAATTGACGACTTTCACAGATGGAAACCTTTCGGACAACTCTGTCTCAACTAGTTCTTTGAACTTCTCGTCAACAATAGTACCATTAATATCTAAAATTTCTAACACTGTTGTGGGCATCCCGCTTTCGGATAACCCACCTTCTGATATGAAGACATTAACAAATTCGAACGCTCCTGTGTTTCGTATCAAATTTTGACCTATACGAAGAACTTTCAATCTTGAGTTGTTAGCGACACCCTTGGCAATAAAGCTTGCGGCTTGGGGGGTGAATAGATTCCCACAAGCTGAAATTTCAACAAGGCTTCGATTGCCAGCGATTGACTCGCCAAGAATTTCAGCCCCTTGGTCTCGTAAGTAATTCCATGAAATGTTCAAAGCAGACAGCGTTTTGGTTTTTCGTAGACCCGGCAACAACGCCTGTAAACCCGTTACTTCAAGCTGATTTGAGTTAATTAAAAGCTTTTCGAGAACAAAATTCTTCTCCAAAACAATAGACATTTGCTTAGCGAACTGATCACATAAAATGTTCTGAGACAAGTCCAGTTCTTTTAGAATAGTTTTACGACAAAGAGAAGTGAGGAGAGATTCCACATCCGGGTCGGTTAAGTTGTTTCTCGAGAGATTCAGCTTTTCTAAAGTTTGGTTCTTATTGAGCAGCTCTCCAATGCTGGAAATTGCATTTTGTCCAAGCATATTACCAGAGAGGTCAAGCTCTCTCACAGAAAAGTTCTCCTCCAAGCCTTTGGCGAGGGCTTTCCCTCCTTCGTCTCCGAGATGGCTGTTAGCGAGGAACAAACGTACAATAGTTGAACACGAAACCAACTGGGAACCGATTGCACAAGCGGCTGTTGGGTCAATCATCCAGCCATTCAAATCAACTTCTTTGTCAAAACTATGCCGCTTGAAGAACTCAAATGGGTTTGATACACCACCCACATCATTGTTGTTTTCTTCTTGTTCTTTTTCCATTTGAAATGTTTTCTCTGCGTTCAGAACTCGACTCTTTGCTCCGGAGGAGAGTCGAACGTGGCTCGATATTTTTGGCGATCTGGAAACTTTCGGAATCCCACGAAATCTTGGGTCGTGCAATGTTTTCACTTGAAGTTCGTTCATCCGAACAATGGAAGATAAATCGCAGGAAGAAGACATTTATAGCTGTAGTCAGGGCGACCCTCGATGATCAAACACCTTTTTGCCGTATTTGGAGTCTACCTAGTTTGCCTTGCTTGGCAGCAAATGTCATATGGGTTTTCACAATGAAGACTTGTTGTTTTATAATGGCCTATAGTCATTTTATTTATCCACCAAATTAGACGACTTAAATAACAGGGTCGTTAAATTAAATCCGAACATTAAACCTATAAGAATGCTTACTTTTCTCCTCAGTATATTTGCTTGATAAAGGAACATGGCAGATGTTTTGCAAAGTGCCACTGTTTTCACCGGCAAATATCATGTACGAGTAAATTATAGCAAGCTTAGAAACCTGTGTCGGCTAAAATATCAGTCAGTGAATAGAAGAGTTATAACACGGAAAATGAGTTACCGGCGAAAAGGCCACATATCGCTAATTCACTGGAGCCACCGTAAGTAATGCGGTTATAATGGCCTTCAGATCGAGTTAATAGGTTTACCAGCGCAACTTAGTTCTGCTAAAACCTGACTGCGAAGCAACTGGTAATCACTTCCGACAGTTCTCTAGTACATGTTGAAAGGTAGACAAATTCTCCAGCTTTTTCTATGTGTATATCTTCGTCATCTTTAGCAGCCCTCTGAGGTGAACTCTACGGTAATCACGCGGGAAATATTTTATTATCGAATTGTAATCAACATGATAAGATGCAACTTTATGCAAAGTTTAAAAAAAAATCTGCGAAGGGGATTCAGAGCCACCTTAAATTTTCGAAAATTTAAGGTGGCTCTGAATCCCCTTCGCAGAATTTAAAATAAAAAATGAGGGTCACTGAGCTCGTTTTTGAGTTATAAGCGCTTAAAGCTATAATTAAGGGTGTTTTTAGCAGGTCATATTGTTGCTGTGGTAACCTATTGTACCACAAAATTAACAGCAACTTGTTCATCAATGATTGGGCAGTTTGTTGATGCCATGATTGTGGCATTAACCGATAAAAAGTGGTTATAATGACCCATCAAACTCCAAGTCTTGGAAAGTATTGGAAACTGATTTCAGCCACTTTAAGGCGGGGGTACACCCGAAAGCCGTATTTTGGCTGGGTTTTATGTTTTTAATGCAAATATCTCGTTTACGTTTCAAGCAATCAAGAATCTCTATGCTCATTTCACATATCTATGTTTTGGGTCTTTTTGTAAATTTTTTGGTGATTTTTTGGTATATTTGGAGATAAATAGTTTTTCTCAAAGGATTAGTAAAATTTATGGAAATAGGAAATTTGGAAGATTTGGTGTTGTTTTAAAATTAGAGTTTGAAGTTAAAAATAGGTAGATACACTCCAAACAGTTGCCCAACAACCTGGGGTGCCATTGTGCGGTCGGGCAACTGTCTGGTGGTGTTCCAACACCCTTTTTTTTCCCTTTCAACCTCTCTTTAAACTTACCAAAATTTCACTTAAATTCGGGTTTACCCCCGCCTTAAGGTGATTCCACATGCAGAAATAAAAGTTGTCGATGAATTTTTTTGAAACTTAGTACTATCAGTTTAAAACAGATGAGACAATGAAAGCAACTGGTAATCACTTTCATTAATATACGCGACAGTTCTCTAGTACATGTTGAAAGGTAGGTTTAAGACAAGTTCTCCAGCTTTTTGCATTTATATATCTTTGTCATCGTTAGCAGCCCATTAAAGAAAACAGCTAGGAATTAGCGAGCGCCACGGCTAGGAAACAACAAAATGGCAGAAATATTGGTTTTAGCAGGAGCCAGATTAGAAGCCTCTCACATTGAAAAAGATAATGTGCTTCTGCATGGGCTCTTGGTTTTAGAAAGCAGACCGAAGCGCCAATTGCTAGAACATGCTATCGCGTCCAATTCCCTGTCTGCTCGATGATCAGCCGATGTGAAAAGTTCCGTGGAAACGAGGTTGAGGAGACCACGTGACTAAACCACCTAAGAGTCTGGCGTCACTCGTCTCAGACTCTCTCTCTCGGTTGTTGGGGATAAAGATTAAGCTTCATTGCTTGAAAACTTCACCTTTCGCCGATCAAAACCTCTAAACAAAGTGCATCCCTGGAAATACTTACGCATACCATCAAAAGCATCCAAATATTCGCAACTTTATTTGCGAAAATTCTCCATTACAGTTCTATAATAACTTATTATACAACCCAAACGAAATTGATTATTACTCGTCAATGTTGAAGAATATAATTTCCTACAGTCTGCCGACTGAATAAATCCTTTTCGAGATTGTGCTGGGAATGTAATGCATAAGTTACAATACTGAACTTGAACAAGAATCGGAACACGTCCATTTCATGTCGAGCACGCGAGCGCAGTTAACTGTTTCTACACTAAACGTGACGGTGGAAAAACAACAAAAAATAAATGAAAATTGTTGCAGAATGTACAATATTTTGGTTAAGTAAATATAGAATACAAAACAGTCATAAATTGTCTTGACCGAGGCTACTACGCAGAGGAAATACAAACCAAAACTAAAAAAAAGCTTGGCCGGACATCAGTGAACTAAGGATCGCTTGGTTTCCAAGAATAGTAACGCCATATTGTTTTCCATGTGCGTCACGCAACACTCTTAAACTTGAATTCATGAATAAGAGTCATCAAGATCTTGTAAACATTAACAAAACTTCGTCATCATTACACAGAAATTCGAATCTCTTCTCCGGAGGCGGAGCGCTGACACGAGAAAAGTTCCTTCGCCAAGATCACGCGGATAACGAAACCTGAATGGCTGTGTTGTAGACAACAGCCAAAACAAGACTTATCATCACTTAACAGAATATATCACCAATGAATATAGTCGAATTTGAACACCTTTTACTTAAAATTAGTTTCGTACCGAAGTCAGTAGTGTGACAGCTGTCGTAAGGTGCTATTGTTTTATCATTGCAGCAGCTGTTATTGTTTTAGGGCTTGTTTGTTCTATTGTACTCTCGAAGGGTTGCGAAGGGTTGCAAGCCATCCATGTGAGAACTTACGAGAGCTGCTACATCACCCACCGAAGTACATGTACCATCAAAGTTTAAATTGTCAAAGCCGTCTCAAGAACTACTCTAAAATGATCGCAATATCTTCCTAAAGCAGGAAATTTTCGTTTAAAAAACTGAAAATACTCAGATTAAAGTTGTTCAAGTTAAACTCCTATTGAAGCCTTTGAACTGCGGCAAGCGTGGCGCAAATTTCAGAAACACTAAAGATACTTACAAACCGAAGACGACGTTGCGTCAGTTCTTTAAACATTGATCTGCGCGATTTTTAAACGCTTTAAGTCAAGGACATTTGGTACACGATTTTGCTGACAAATTAATATTAAAGAACTGTCAAAAAAGAGGGTAATTGCGTTATTAAACTTCTATTCATTGTGTATATCTATTTCTCGCGAAGCTAACTTTTTGAAATACTACCAACAAAATTGTTTACTAAATTTATCGCATTGGTTTAGAGCGTTTAAAGCATTCACAGATCAAGTTATATAGAAATTATCAGCTTTTTACCTCATACCAACACAGCATTTCGTTCTATGTTTGCCTTATTCTAAGACCTCGTTTACACAACGCCGGAGACATCTGAAAGCGCAGCTTTATTTCTACGGTTAGGCCTACCGTCCACACTAATCCGTCACGAAAACGGAGCTTTGCGAAAACGCTCTTCAAAGCTGAAGGATTTTACAACGCTGGCGTTGCGTTTTAGAGGGGAAGGAAAACGTTTCAGTTGAAAACGACGACAGCACGATTATCTTATGAATTTATTGCCCGAGTTTTGCTCCAACAAAATTCCAAAATAACAGGTGATTGTTGCGCTTTTATATTTCTCCCGCGCAATGTTGACGGGGCCAACCTCGTTCCCAGGGCCTTTTCCCTGGGAACGAGGTTGTGACGGGGCCTAAATCACTGCCAATCAGCGCGACAGGGCCCGCTTAGCAAAACCGTGTCTCTGTGTTGACTTCGTATTCGTCAAAGAGATCGATTCTATCAGTAAGTCTAAAGCATATTGCCATCGTCTCTAGACTAAAAATCTACCTCAGTTTGCAATTTTCACAAGTAACAAATGAACAAAAATATCAATTTTGTATGACATATAATTTGAACAAATATTCACCGCAGGGAAGGTGAATATCCCTCGGTATTTACCGACGCTGAAGAATATACCAAAACGGCTCATAGCGATTATGGTGGCACAGACGACGTTAAAAGTAATCATTTCTGCACACAATTTGCCAACCGTATATTGTGAGCTTCAGTGGCCATTAAGACAGCGTAAAAACCCAGTTCACTGATTTGGTATAAACATAACGAATAGTGAGTTTGTATCAACACATGTCTAGATAAGGGGGGCTTCTGCTTGGTCACGGTGGCTGTTTTGCGATTTTCGATATCACCCCCACCCCCTCCCAAAAAATACACCCGTTTTTTGGGATGTCGCGCAACACTCCGCTTCTTTGGTAGAAGCGTTGCGTGACATCACAAAAACGCGTGCGGAGGAGACTAAAGCACCTAACGTAAATAAACACACGCGCTGATGTAGAGGTGAGTGATATCGAAAATCATTAGTCGTTTTTAAACACCTCTCAACCCGAGTCAATTTTGACCATCTGTATTCTTCCGCAGATGTTTCCCGTAAATCTACAGGAAGAAGAGAAATAAGGGGAACGTATTCTAACACATTTTACGATATCAGCGAGTCACGCTATTATCAGCAAGTAACGCAATAAGCGACTCGAAAATTTTCCTGGTCACGCATAGCCTTTGATCAGACAGCCTTGCAACGGAAACAAAGGCAATGTCCACTGAACGTGAAGTACATGGGTAAAGCCTAAAGGAAAATCTGCGGAAAATGTTTGATAACAATACCAAGAAAAGTATTAAATAATAGAATTAACGCGTGACTGAGTTGAAAAAAAAAATCACTTTCTTTCTCTTCCTTTCACTAACAAGTAAAACACAGAATATTTTTAATTCATGCTAACTTCACGTACTGGCAACCATATTGAATAATTAAACACACTCTCCAGGCATGTTTGGCTAGCAGCCGAGACAAGAAGAACACACAAAAAAGTCACATTGATTTAAAAAATACAGAAAATATAGCTTTTTGTTTATGTTTTTGTTGGCCGATGAAGAACCACACGCTCAGCCGGCGAGACGGAGCTCAAGGGATTATTGATCAGATTTTCTCTTCAACTAATCTGCCAGATCCGATGACCAGGCTACACAAACATTTGAGACGGCAACAGAAATTTAAAAAAAACTTGTTAGCCTGGTCTTGGCTTCGCTTTTACTTTTAATTCTCCGCAACGTAATAAATAGTTTTGGGACCCTATCAGTTTTCGGGCCCGAAGTTGCCTGCATTTCACTACTTTCTTCAAATTCAACATGGCCGCCAGAAACTGAAAAAATTCTCCCCAGCCCACTCCCCTGAACACTAAAAGCACCGTTATTCACGACGAAGGCATGGGGATAGCAGAAGTCGCCGTACTGTTGCTGGTCGCACTGTCAACGCCTGGTGACTTGGGAAGCTGTTCACTGCTTGTGTTATTTCCGTTGCTGCCTGGCTGCGTCGTGATCGGTTCATCGTCGTCTTTCACGTCGTCGAGATCAAATTCTTCCCACTGTTCGTCGGGGACAGGTTTGCACTTGCCACAGCAGAAATTACAACAGAAGAAACAACAGCAACAGAAGTAGCAGCAGGTTATGATGCCGCAGAACATGAACAGCGCCTATTCAAATAAACGCATGCGCAACAATTAGGAACGCAGCCGGAAATACTTGTTACCAGGCCATTAAACAATTTCGCAGTCGTTTCGTACCAAAAAGCAAACCAATATGGCAAACGAAAACAAAAGTGAATGGTGTAAATTTAGAATGGTACTTGTCAAAGTCACATGAGTAATACTTCTGCTAATTATTAAAATACCAATTTATATTGACTCCTGTCAAACTGAGAGAGCACTAGCTTTGTAAGTTAAACTAAAATTGAATTGAGTTACCCACCTTACACCAGCCACTGTTAAGCCTAAAGTACAATTTGACATTCTGTGAATGAAAATGAAAAGTACATCATCAATAATTTTGTATTTCTTTCCTGCGCGTTGTTTAATCTCGACATGTTGACCAACAAATTCCACATCTGTCACGTTTCTAGTAGTGGCCCTTTTCACACGAACCCAACACCCTCTTTGGAGGGGCGAGAAGCTGAGGTGTGGGGACGATCTACCAACCGCGAGCTTAGGCCATTTCCGAGTTCCCTTGTGCCTCTGTTTCAAAACGAGTCTACGTGTGAAACCATTCATATGAAAATGACTTGGATTTGCATGAAAATGAGACTGCATGCAGAACTCAATTTCGTGTGAAAGGTTTCGAACGTAGACTCGTTTTGAAACAGAGGCAAAAGGCAAATCGGAAATGGCCTATTGAGTGTCGTTAAACAAAAACCAGTGTAACCAGTTTGGCAAATCACAAAGGACACGGACAATCCAACGAACCAATCAAAACGTGAGGCTGTAGCTCACGTAAAGCGCGGGAAAATGCGTGCGAACGAGTCACGATTGGTTTTGGTTTTACTTCTGATTGGATGAAAAAGTGGCGCGAGATTTTAAGCCAATCATGAAGCGTACTAAATTAAGTAAAACCAGTTACTTTCCGACATTCAAGCAAAAATCGCTCCAAAAAAGTTGCCCTTTGCGTTACTGGGGGAAATACAAACAAAGCCGATCACCGACACCACCTAGTATCCACGAACCACTTCGTCAACACGCGGAGCTAAACTCATCTGAACTAAAAATCTGGATGGACAATTTTAAAATGACATTCAAATCTTGAGAAAAGAACTTATTAGGCAGATGCTAATACCACAACAAGAGCAAACACAGAGAGGTAACGGCAAACATTTGTGGAAAGGCAGAGAGGTTCAAGATTAATAAGCAACCCACAATGCGTATTTTAATGTTAAAAGTGCACTATATATATTCAGTTCTGATAGACATACTTGAAATCTCATTCATGTTATTGAATACATTTTCGTGGATGATCTCATTGTAATTCGTGCAATTTTTTACATTTCTATAAACTGAGAAATTAATATTTTTATCAATTGATTTCGTAAAAAAATTAACTGCACTTTACTTTTCTCCAGACAATTTTGTATGGAAGATAATAAGTTTAAAATTGAAAACGGTTAAGCATTAAGTTTTAATCATTGTCAATTTTAAAGTAATATCCTCAATTGAAGCGTAAATAACTGATAACATAAATTATTACAAATGATGACGAAACTACTTCACTCTCTCGATTCAATTTTCATCCGGTGATTTTTCCATGTACGGTTCCAGCTCGTTGCCTATTTCATTAACAACTGAAAAGTTGACAACCCTCAACGAGCAAACCTTATCCGACAACTCCGTCTCAACAAGATGTTTGAATTTTCTATCAACAATGGTACCATTGATATCTAAGATCTCCAGCGCAGTCGAAGGAGATCCATTTTCAGATAAAACATTAATGAACGCATATGCGCCGGAATTCCTTATCAAATTCTGGCCTATACGCAGAACTTTTAATTTCGGGTTGCTAGCGACACCCTTCGCTAAAAAACTTGCAGCCTTTGTCGTGAATAGATTTCCACAGGCTGAAATTTCGAGAAGGCTGCGGTTCTCTGCGATTGCCTCGCCAAGAATTTCAGCTCCTACGTCGTACAAATAATTCCACGAGATGTTCAAATCACACAGGGTTTGGGCGTTTCGCAAACCCGGCAACATGGCTTGCAAACCTGTTACTTCTAGCTGATTTGAGCTAATGGAAAGCTTTTCGAGAACAGAATTGGTCATAAAAACATTGGACAACTGCTCTGCGCATTGGTCACATAAAATGTTGTGAGACAAGTCCAGTTCTTTCAGAACAGTTTTGCCACAAAGGGATTTAAGCAGACTTTCCACGTCTGGGTCTGTTAAGTTGTTTCTCGAGAGATTCAGCTTTTCTAAAGTTTGGTTTTTGTTGAGCATTTCTGCAATGCTGGAAACTGCATTCTGCCCAAGCATATTTTCAGATAAGTCCAGTTCTCTCACAGAAAAGTTCTCCTCCAGGCCTTGAGCTATGGCTTTCCCACCTTCGTTCCCGAGACTGTTGTTAGCGAGAAGTAAACGGACAATACTGGAAGACGAAAACTCGGACGACATTTCACATGCGGTTATTGGGCCAAGAAACCATCCGTTCAAATCTACTTCTTCGTCAAAACGATGCTGCTTAAAGAACTCAAATGGGTTTGATTTTCCGTTTCGAACATCCATAACAGTTGGTAGAACTTTCCCGAGGTTACCCACTTCTTTTCCGTCGCCTTCTTTCACTTTCGACATTCCAACCAATTCTTCTGAAGTACCTGCCCCTTCTTGGTCGTTTTCCATTCTAAAACTATTCTCTGCGTCCGCAATTCTGCTTTTTGCGCCAACAACCAACCGAGACTGACTCGTGATTTTGGGCGATTTATGCAATGACGGCACATCTTTTAACCTTAGTTCCTCCATGGCGTTTAGTTGAAGCTGGTTCCACCGCAGAAACAAAGACCGATCATAACTAGCCAGGGTGCTGTCCTTTCTTTTAGGCACAGACATCTTCATCGAAATATATTTCTCTTTCTTACAATTAACACCCACTAAATTAATCTTACACTGTAAGCATTTGACCCACTCTCAGTATGCAAACACGGTCACCTCAGAAAAACCGTTGTTTTTTTACTTGACAACAACACTGTGTTTTCTTCTCTTTTTATTTATTAAAGAAATCGTTATTGGTCGCGAGTAGCTGGTTCGTGTAAATAATTAAAAAGCAATTACATCAAGTGTACCAAGGTATTCAATTAATAATTCGCGGGTTATATTTATTGTAACAAACACAAAAAGACATCAACGACACAATAGGAACTTATCTACCTACGTTTGGGCGCAGTGAAACAATTATTATTTTCTTGTTATTATATACAAAATTACATCTTCCGGACAAAAAACGTGTGTGAATCAAACCAACTATGAGTGTCAGAGACATTCAGTTTCACTGAAACTCGAAACAACCTCAGCGACTAAATTTGATTATACATGAAGACCGTGAATTTCACAATCTTTGTTGAACGATAATTATCTCGGTTCTAAAACGGAAATTCTGGAAAAGTATTTCATAAAAGAAAAATTAGAACGCGCCTTTACGTACAGCTAGCCTTTAAAAAGTAAATAATCATCAAACAAAATAAAGCTTGCATGTTCTTGTTTACTGTTGAGAGGAATGAGAATTGATCAAATTGAAATTTTGTGAAGAGTAAAATATACTATATTGAAAGTTCAAATTGTGCTGGAGTTTCTTTTTTGCTCGACTTGTTTTCAAGTGTTTGCAAACTGTTAACACAGAGGAGAGCTTTCTATATTAAAATGGTCTATAAAATGTTTTAGGAATTACGCGTGCTATAATTGGTCAGTTTAAGGTCATAAATCGCATAAAGCCTGGTCCTGAAAAGCCCCCTATGGGGAGTGGCCTATCAAAAATTTTTTTACAACACACATGAATGGTTACAATAAGTTACTTAACACATATGTGGATATGTTGCTTAAACGTTCCTCCTCAACTGTTCTTGATAGCCTGTTGAGTTTTTTAAGCAATTGCGCATTTTTAAGAGCACAAAGAACTCAGTGGCCTAACTGTGCACTTCTTCCCCCCGCCTGCTTTTGTCACTAACATTGCACTTAGGAACACTTACGAGCTAAGGGACAGACCAGAGTTTTTCTGAGGGGCTTGTTAGGCAATTTTCTGGGACATGAAACTTTTTTCTCACCTTTAGATTGCGCCTGAGTTTTTTGGTGAGCAATAGGTTGTGAAAAGATCCCAAGAGCAGAAAACACTTGCTTGATTTTGTTTGCCCATGGCTCGTCCTTGCGCTTTTTTTTAGCCATTTGTGTTCTGCAGGAATGTTTTCGGGAATTTCTCAACTACCCACTGCCCCTCAAAAAAATAATGGTCCACCCCTTAAATAAGAAGAGGCTGCAAGAAATCTTACCTCTTCACCAAATTGTTCTGCTATGTAGAGACCCATAGAGCCATATTTATCATAAATTTCCCTTTTTCCAGGATCAGCTAATATACTATGTGCATGATTAACTTCTTTAAACTGAAAGAAAAAAGGTGAGATCTTGTCAGACGAGTAGAGAAATCTAGAAAGTACTTCTTGGCTT
Source organism: Platygyra sinensis (assembly GCA_019787425.1). Taxonomy (NCBI): domain Eukaryota; kingdom Metazoa; phylum Cnidaria; class Anthozoa; order Scleractinia; family Merulinidae; genus Platygyra; species Platygyra sinensis. Next base: position 26,147 of record JAHPZR010035938.1, read on the forward strand.
GTTCCAGGCTTGCAGTAGCTGGGGTTGAGCAAAAAGGGCGAGCTACAGAAACAATGAGGGAGGACTTAGGCATCCACGGGAGGGGAGTTCCTCACCATTCCTGGCTATAGTCCTCCCACATTTATCCTCTCAATCACCCTCTTTTTTTGTGCTTGTCCCTAATTACTGCGAGTCTGGAACAGGCTAAATACTTCTAAGCTGTTATGTTTAACTGATCATCAAGTATTGAGTATGCTGAAATTCATCCAATTTAAGACAGATGTAACTATAAAGACAGCGCTCCAAGCTGCGACCATTTTGGTCGCCATGGCGAGTGGAAAAAATTTTTGGCGACCAAAATTCTAGCGAAAGTCGGGTGATGGTGACCATTTTACAGTTAAAGGTCACCAAAAGGTGACTTTTTGAAAAAGTAAGCTTGGAGCGCTGAAAGAGCATGGAAATTGGCTAACTGTCATTGTCATCAAGCAGACAGACACACAAATTTATAATTTATGGATTATTTAACTTTTGTTATAATATTCGTGACAAAAATTGATCTCAGTTTTCCATGCATCTGTCCTGTTATTGACAGTGAATTTCATCATAGCATTGTAGTCTGCTATTGCCTCATGGTGATGATCACTAACAGGACAGACACATGAAAAAACTGACATCAATTTGCTTGCTGAAATCACCTCTCCCATGCACACACGAGATATGTAAACCAGTTTAAAATCATAATCCAGGTTGAATGGAAGTAATCTTGTCAAGTATAGTCAAGTGAAATATTCGACAAAGAGTCAGGAAAATGCATCTACAGTGTAAAATCATGTTTCTATGATTACAGGTTACTTAAGAGAAAAGACCAGTCAACCTGTCATGTGAACATTGTTTCAAGAATCATACACAAACCCAATTACTTTGGCTTGCTATAGTATTCAACAACTTTTGCACCCGGGTGGGGGTGTGTGGCCTGCTTCCCAAAACGCTTACCCTATTTATGACCAAAATCTGCAATATTCCCTACTCTATTTATGACCTGACCAAACATTCGGAACCCTATTTATGACCCGACCATTACATCAAAATCCTGTTTCAGACCTGCATTACAATAATTATTAGTAGTTCCTTACTCAATATCAATGTTAATTACCATAAATATAATCTGTGAAGGGCTTTAGTTGATTTTCACTTCGATAATGATGAAAAAGTGGCTTCTTGGCTTAGAAACATACCCATATCAAGGCTAGAGTACAAAAATCATACCCGGTATGACCATAATGGTCAAAACCAGCTAAAATCAATACCCTATTTATGACCAAAACGGCTGAAAAGCCATACCCTTTGGGGCCGCACATACCTATATATCCCATCTAAGGGAGTAACCCCCCTCCCCGGGGCTTTTGCATAACCTTTGAACTCTTAGAAGTGTTGAACAAGTTAATTCTCCTTACAGTACAGGTAGATTGTCAAGATGACAGGTAATGAAATGACCAGATCGTAATTCTTACTTTTTGTATACACCTTTGTATACCATTTGCATTAAAAATTCAAGTAGACAGTTAAATTGAGAACAAATGTGGTGATGAATCAATCTGAAAAAAAGGCAAAAACACCCAAGTCTACGTGTAAAATGTACATGTACCAGTCAGAGCTTTCTTCAGAAAGGAAAACAATTTTGTCCTGGAGTGATACTTTGCTCATCTGTCACTTTGCAACAGATGACCAGGCAGTTAACCCAAATCTAGATGGACTTGAAAAAATAACTCAATCACCATCACTATTTTTTGTATGTTTTGAAGCTTAAAAAGAGCAGCTTTCACTTACAAGTGTAAAACAAAAGAATTTGTTTCAGACGTGCGAGTGAAACTAACTTTTTTTCAAGTAGACTTGAAACATGAGGCACACAGCTTTGCAATGCAAAATGGGGTTATCAATGCCAGCTTTTCCAAACCAGCAGAAAAGAACTGGTGTAGGATTGGCACTGTAAAATCAATTGTCACTGAAACCAAGACTGGATGTACATGTACATACAACTGTATAAAGTGAAGCCTTGCAGCCAAGGTTGGCTCATAGCTGCCGGAGCTCATCCCGGTTTCTGTAGCATGAAACGGCTAGAAGTACTTCTACTTCCCCTGGACAGGATGCTAGTCCATCACAGGTCACTTCCCCCCAACCTTGTTAGGTTTCCCTAACAATTTGCCGGTACCCATTTATACACCTCGGTGGAGAGAGGCACTGTGAGAGTAAAGTGTCTTGCCCAAGAACACAACGCAATGTCCCCGGCCAGGGCTCGAACCCGGACCGCTCCCTCCGGAGTCGAGCCCACTAACCATGAGGCCACTGCGAGTCCCAACACATACAACTGTATAGTCTCTTCAAATGTACCCTGCGAGACAGAGGTTCCTTGCTCTTTCTTCTTGGTGAGAGATGAGAGGAACCTCTGCTCGCAACCGCACGATTTCCTATCGTGCATGTGCGAACTATGTCAGCATCTGTCACGCGAAACGCCACTTCCTGCCCTTGAAACTAAACGTCACTTCCTCTTATTTTACGGGAACAGCTTGCGACAACTTCAGAGCAAAAAACTTCAGTACGTCAGCTAAAACTCCAACAAAAGCCAAAAGACTGAAACTTTCCAAATGCTGTTTGATTTGCAACGTAACTTTAACAGCAAACAGCAGTTTCTTCTGCACCACTTTTGCAGGGAAACATGTTGAGAGAGTAGTAGCTCATTTGCATAATGCAGCGCGTGCACTTTCAAGTCCGTGAGGTCCGAGTAAGTGTTTTCAACTAGAGTTTTGCCATGCGCAAATTCAAAACCCGTTTTAAACTTGTCAAAAGCTGGGTATTTTTAATTTATTCGTCCCTGGCCGTGGACGGCTGCGAGATCAAAGAATCGTGCGGTTGCGAGCAGAGGTTCCTCTCGTCTCTCACCGAGAAGAAAGAGCAAGGAACCTCTGTCTCGCAGGGTACTTCAAATGCATAATTATTTGAAAAAGTGCAATACCCCACATTTGTGGATGCAGCCTTTGTATGTACATATTAGATTGTTTTTGAACATTAGCATAAATGTAAGATGTAAAGTTGGTGTGAAATGAAGCTAAAAAACCGATACAGCTGTTTCAATAAAAGTCATCCCACAAAAACATGATTTAGTGTACATGACAATGCCGAGTGGCATTATGTGTAGTAAGCATTAGGCTTTGCTTGATAGAGGTTTAAGATGATTTAGCAACAAGGAGGAGGAAACACGAATGCACGTGCTTGTGCCATTTCATTCCACTTTGTGGTAACACCTTGAGGTTCACTCAAGCAACTGTAGAAACCACCATTAACAGTACCCATAAAAACTTTTGACATTGTTGCACAAGCTTTTCCCCATTTGTAAGACAACCTTTCTCAAAACAGCTGTATTTAAAATGTATAGTACATTACCAATTACTTATGGTGCATAGGAAACATCTCCAGTTAACGCATTCTGTGCCTACATTTTGCATTATTGCTATGCATTCGCGCTAAGGTGCAAAACCAGTTACATTACAAAGAAATTTACAGTATAAAATCAAAGAGAAGTTTCATAGTTGAAAATATATTACTATAAGGACTTGATGGTATGGTTGTGCACTCTTCAAAAGTAGATTAAAAAATATCTTTTTGCACATTTTTTGATGCAGGCAAAACCTTCTCTGCATGTTGTATATTGTTTTGGCATCTTAAGCAAAGCTCCTCATCGTATG
>JAHPZR010035939.1:10000-29445 GCA_019787425.1 Platygyra sinensis
ACGCGCTCCACTATGCAAATTAGCTACTTGTACGCGTCAGATTTTCCTTTCAAAATCAAAACTTCTGCAAACTCGACAAAGAGGTAGAAAGAATAAGAAACTATCGAAAACTGAAATTGGTTATGATTAAGCATTGTTCTGAGAAACTCACAAATTAATTCGATACCAGAGAGAAGAGCTTTCTTGCATAAACTTTATTCATAAATCAAAAGCTTACGCGTACAACTAGCGCGAGAAGATCTTACTTATTCACAGCGCGAAATTTAAAGTCCTGTTTTCATCCCTGAAAAACTCACCTTTTCCCATTGCTTTGAAACAAAAAAAAAATTCAGCAAAAAAGTTGCTTATTCACATAGAAGGGAGTTTCGACCCTAGTCTACTGCATCACACCTTTTTGCTCGGACCCGCTCGTTTCACCGCCCTACGTGTAAGCGCCCTGGATCGACCGTGTTCACCTCGCGCTGTCAGATCAACTGCGCATGTGTAATGGAACAAACTTCCGGTATGGCAAAAACGCTAAATTTCCGGCGGTCTTTAAATTGAATCAATATTTTTTTATGTGACACAGTTCACCCCAAAATACAGAATATAGCTAAGCATTGGTTTTTTCAAAGATTTTGTTTAAAAATGTTATGGGTATTTCAATATCGTTTATCTCTTTAAAAAGAACATTTTTCAAAATAAAAAGAAACCGATGCTTAGCAGGACGCAAAAATGAATGCAAATTATAAAACCACTGATTAAATACACAAATTGTGTAGCACGTAGGAAAATTTAGAGTTTTCTTTTATCGGTCACGTGACCATGGGCGTGGCATAATGACGTCATATTTAGGGTCATTCGTTTACAAAAGTTTGAAACTGGCCAAAATAATGCCAAACTCAAATTACTTGACCATTACATCCTTAGCAACGCACCCCAAAATATACGTCAGTAGGCCCTTAAGGGCAAAGCCGGTGTTCCTAAAACACTTGTGAAACAAAAATTTCGCTTACATTCCCTGTATTTCCCTCAGAACAAGCTCATGTCGACCGAGTCTCGCGGGGAATTCAGTGATTTGCATTCTATTTTTAGACTTCGCGCGCTTCGCTATTGAAAGGTTCAATAACACAGGCCCTGTTCGCACTAAGACGAAAATTTGAGTTTGGCGTTTGCAAAAAAAGTAAGCCGAAAATTTGAGTTTGGCGTTTGCAAAAAAAGTAAAAATTTTGTGATCACCAATTTTTTGTTTTCGCAACCCTGTTCGCACATGAAGAAACGAAACTTTTTTAGTGACAGATAACTTGACTTCATACGTTGGCGAATTGACACGTTGGCGAAACGACCGGTATTCCCAGCGATTGATGTTTTGCAGTAACGATTGACCATTTCAGCGAAGCAACTGAAATATTTATCACCCACGATTTGTTGCCAACACTAACGATTGAGATTAACACTAGCGATTTTTATTTTGGCACAAACGGCTCTCCATAACCTTATACCTGCCAACTTTTTCTGAGATATAGGCGTGAGATTTTTATCCTGGGAGTGCTGAGATTTTTGAAGACGACACGATCATTTCCGAAGATTCCCGAAGAAGTCCAAAGTCTTCCGAAGACGTCCGAAGTCTACCGAAGTTGAAGTTATCGAGAAAACGCTTAGCCTCAAGGACCGACGTTAGTTGATAATATCAGCGCTATAGTTCGCTCCCAGTGCTTTTCACTTCAAAAATCGGAGATCGCGAGGTAAGGTATTGTCATTTATTCATTTTACACATGGTTTTCGTTCCGTACATGCGTCTGAGTTAACATATTTTTGGAAATTGTGTCAAGCAAGACGGCAGCAACTCACATTTTTCAATCAGGCGTAGAAATTGGCCCGCAGGCGGGAGACTCGTGAGTTTTCAACCCGCTGGCGTGAGACTCACGCCTAAGGCGTGAGAGTTGGCAGGTATATAACCTTTGAACCTTTACTCTTCTGTTAACAAGTGTGGTTGTGTTTTCTCATTTGAACAAAAAGTTTGGCGGATCGACGGATCTGGCGAAAAGAACATGGATCCGGCAGTTTTGCATACCCCTATTCACTCCACTCCTCAAGTCAGTAGCATCAAAAGTGTCACTTCAGTTTACAGACGGTCCATTTTCCAAGTTGAGAGTCACTGTACCACGTCTCGTCCGCTCAGCAAAGTTAAGCCGTCAGGCGGCGTTCGCATCTGGATTGGTGACCAAATACGAACACCCCGTGTAATAACTTATTTTTCCTTGCTTCCTTCCCTTTCGAAGGCGATATCAAAGACTGCATAACTCCCAGCCTTGTTTGATGTCGCTTCTTCTATTTCTCAACTATTCCTCATTTCGCCATGTCCGCATTCACGTGTATTTTATATATACAACATCGTATAAATAAACAGCCGAACGCGTCGTTCGAATTCTTCTCAATTCTCTTGAATTTTGATCGTCTTAAAAAAAAATCGATCTTATTGCTATCCCTAGCGCTGTTAAGACCACGCTGTCACCACTACAATCCACGCTATGACATTCCGCACTAAATTCCGCCATGTTTGTTTTGACCAGCGTCCCCCCGAATAATCCCATAAGCGCCTGCGGCGCGACTTCGTCTCCAGGCTATCACTCTTTCACATGCGTCTGTCCTTTTATTGATCATGAATGTCGTCATAACATTGTCAAAGTAGCTGTGGATCCACAGACTACCTTGGCAATGTTATGACGAAATTCATTGTCAATAACAGGACAGACGCATTAAAAACTCACATCAATTTGTTGCATCGCATAAATTATAATTTCATGTGTCTGCTCGCTAATTGACAATTAAAATTAGCCAATGAGCGCGCGAGAATTTCTGTAGTTATCGTAAAAATGCCAACTTATCTGGGAGTCTCCCGGATACCTGCAAAATCTCCCGCTCTCCCGTATGAGTCACCAAATCTCCCAGACAAAATAAAAGCGCATAAAATACATTTTTGACATATTTTGGCCGAATTTTTTGCCTATTGGAGAATTTTTTGGATATTTGATAAATTTTTAAGATTTACTTTGAAGATATCTCTAGACTCTACTTTGAACGACGTTTTGGGGTCAAAAAAGGTAACATTGGCGATCTCATTTCATCCCGGAAATCAGTCCTGTTTAGGCATTAACTGCTGTTTGCTCGCGGCCAGAAATTACATTTATATTTCGGCAAAAAATGAAGATCCCTTCTGTTTCAATTCATACCTCACATTTCTAAAGAACAAGCTCGCGACAGACAAAAAGAAGATTCAAGACCTTGTTATTCTTTAGAGCACTCTGTGTTTTTTTTTTTGTTGTTGTTGTTGTTGTTGTTGTTTCGATGACCGTAGTTCGTGGCTTTTGTATAATTAGTGTCATAAGTAACGTAGACATAATTGTTTGTTTAGTTTTGCTTTTTTAAGTAATGGTGTCAGTAGAGGCTGTATTCCATGTATTGTTATTGTAAGTAATGTCAGTATTGTAGGTATAAGTTCGTATAGTAGGTAGCGTTGATATTAAAAATAAAATTAAAAAAAAAAAACATTGGCGATCTCCAGGATTTTGACTTTTTTTTAGGTTGGTATCTTTAGAAATTAGCACTCCAATATTGAACTGCAAGACTCGCGGAAGAGTCAGTTACCGAGAAAACTGGTGAATGAATAGCGTGAGTTTGTTCAAAGACACAGGGGTTTGTCTTTTTTTGTTGCGAAGGGTGTCGGGGATATCCGACACAGTTTGCTCTACCTGCCATACCAAATCCCTGGCAGGATGTCGTTCTGCAACGTAAGCTACAATGAAAAAATGCTTTATGGTCGGAGGAAGTTATGAAAAAAAGAGTAATGAACTCTTCTCTTGCAAATAATTTTGTCGCTCGGCGGTATCATTTTGTGCCGAGTCCTTCGTGTCCACTAGAGGACCGGATAGAAAGATATAGATCATAGCAATAACTTGATTTTTTCGCAACTTTTGAGAAGCATATTCAAAGGACGTCCTGTTGGAGCAATTAAACTCAGCTCAATTTGATTCCTTGCAATCACCAGTGACATGTCTCTGACATGGCAACAGAGGTACCCTGATATAAAACCCCAAATTGTCCCGTCTTGGCACTAATACCACTTCTACCTCTGCTTTCATATGCAAACAGTAGGCCGAATATATACACTACTTCAAGTTGGGAAAAGTTTAGCTCTGTCTGATCACGAAAAAGCCTGAAAATTCCGGTGTCAGACTGAATACTAGCTTTAATCTTTTTTTGTAGCATAACTCCTCAGAGCCTATCCTGCCGGTAATGCAGTTGTAATAAAATGCTTGTTATCCGTCTGAGTCGATAAAACACGCCAAAGAATAATACTAACATGGTAGAGTACTTTAATTCGTTTCCGGTACAAATCAGCTTATTAGTCAGTGCTGTTGACAGGAATGTGAGGTCTTCAGCTTGGATAAATAAAAGAGGATATCGCGATGAATACTGTTTGCTTTTCTTCTTGTCTCTTTCATGTTTCCGATTGAAAGAGCAATCACAACAACTAATACATTTATTATTTGAATTTATTTTCAAATGCACTTGCCTCAGTGGCAGTTCTCTTTCGCTTGCCCTGCCGGCTTTTCCTCCTTCTGTAATTTCTTCTTTTTTACCCAAAATGGGAGGGGGGTGGGAAGGGGATTTCACGGGCTCCTCGCCCCTGCAGTACAGCCTAATTGTTTACAGATTTTTGCGATCTGCAGTAACACGTTCAACTAGGGAAAAATTGACGACTTTCACAGATGGAAACCTTTCGGACAACTCTGTCTCAACTAGTTCTTTGAACTTCTCGTCAACAATAGTACCATTAATATCTAAAATTTCTAACACTGTTGTGGGCATCCCGCTTTCGGATAACCCACCTTCTGATATGAAGACATTAACAAATTCGAACGCTCCTGTGTTTCGTATCAAATTTTGACCTATACGAAGAACTTTCAATCTTGAGTTGTTAGCGACACCCTTGGCAATAAAGCTTGCGGCTTGGGGGGTGAATAGATTCCCACAAGCTGAAATTTCAACAAGGCTTCGATTGCCAGCGATTGACTCGCCAAGAATTTCAGCCCCTTGGTCTCGTAAGTAATTCCATGAAATGTTCAAAGCAGACAGCGTTTTGGTTTTTCGTAGACCCGGCAACAACGCCTGTAAACCCGTTACTTCAAGCTGATTTGAGTTAATTAAAAGCTTTTCGAGAACAAAATTCTTCTCCAAAACAATAGACATTTGCTTAGCGAACTGATCACATAAAATGTTCTGAGACAAGTCCAGTTCTTTTAGAATAGTTTTACGACAAAGAGAAGTGAGGAGAGATTCCACATCCGGGTCGGTTAAGTTGTTTCTCGAGAGATTCAGCTTTTCTAAAGTTTGGTTCTTATTGAGCAGCTCTCCAATGCTGGAAATTGCATTTTGTCCAAGCATATTACCAGAGAGGTCAAGCTCTCTCACAGAAAAGTTCTCCTCCAAGCCTTTGGCGAGGGCTTTCCCTCCTTCGTCTCCGAGATGGCTGTTAGCGAGGAACAAACGTACAATAGTTGAACACGAAACCAACTGGGAACCGATTGCACAAGCGGCTGTTGGGTCAATCATCCAGCCATTCAAATCAACTTCTTTGTCAAACTATGCCGCTTGAAGAACTCAAATGGGTTTGATACACCACCCACATCATTGTTGTTTTCTTCTTGTTCTTTTTCCATTTGAAATGTTTTCTCTGCGTTCAGAACTCGACTCTTTGCTCCGGAGGAGAGTCGAACGTGGCTCGATATTTTTGGCGATCTGGAAACTTTCGGAATCCCACGAAATCTTGGGTCGTGCAATGTTTTCACTTGAAGTTCGTTCATCCGAACAATGGAAGATAAATCGCAGGAAGAAGACATTTATAGCTGTAGTCAGGGCGACCCTCGATGATCAAACACCTTTTTGCCGTATTTGGAGTCTACCTAGTTTGCCTTGCTTGGCAGCAAATGTCATATGGGTTTTCACAATGAAGACTTGTTGTTTTATAATGGCCTATAGTCATTTTATTTATCCACCAAATTAGACGACTTAAATAACAGGGTCGTTAAATTAAATCCGAACATTAAACCTATAAGAATGCTTACTTTTCTCCTCAGTATATTTGCTTGATAAAGGAACATGGCAGATGTTTTGCAAAGTGCCACTGTTTTCACCGGCAAATATCATGTACGAGTAAATTATAGCAAGCTTAGAAACCTGTGTCGGCTAAAATATCAGTCAGTGAATAGAAGAGTTATAACACGGAAAATGAGTTACCGGCGAAAAGGCCACATATCGCTAATTCACTGGAGCCACCGTAAGTAATGCGGTTATAATGGCCTTCAGATCGAGTTAATAGGTTTACCAGCGCAACTTAGTTCTGCTAAAACCTGACTGCGAAGCAACTGGTAATCACTTCCGACAGTTCTCTAGTACATGTTGAAAGGTAGACAAATTCTCCAGCTTTTTCTATGTGTATATCTTCGTCATCTTTAGCAGCCCTCTGAGGTGAACTCTACGGTAATCACGCGGGAAATATTTTATTATCGAATTGTAATCAACATGATAAGATGCAACTTTATGCAAAGTTTAAAAAAAAATCTGCGAAGGGGATTCAGAGCCACCTTAAATTTCGAAATTTAAGGTGGCTCTGAATCCCCTTCGCAGAATTTAAAATAAAAAATGAGGGTCACTGAGCTCGTTTTGAGTTATAAGCGCTTAAAGCTATAATTAAGGGTGTTTTTAGCAGGTCATATTGTTGCTGTGGTAACCTATTGTACCACAAAATAACAGCAACTTGTTCATCAATGATTGGGCAGTTTGTTGATGCCATGATTGTGCATTAACCGATAAAAAGTGGTTATATGACCCATCAAACTCCAAGTCTTGGAAAGTATTGGAAACTGATTTCAGCCACTTTAAGGCGGGGGTACACCCGAAAGCCGATTTTTGGCTGGGTTTTATGTTTTTAATGCAAATATCTCGTTTACGTTCAAGCAATCAAGAATCTCTATGCTCATTTCACATATCTATGTTTTGGGTCTTTTTGTAAATTTTTTGGTGATTTTTTGGTATATTTGGAGATAAATAGTTTTTCTCAAAGGATTAGTAAAATTTATGGAAATAGGAAATTTGGAAGATTTGGTGTTGTTTTAAAATTAGAGTTTGAAGTTAAAAATAGGTAGATACACTCCAAACAGTTGCCCAACAACCTGGGGTGCCATTGTGCGGTCGGGCAAACTGTCTGGTGGTGTTTCAACACCCTTTTTTTCCCTTTCAACCTCTCTTTAAACTTACCAAAATTTCACTTAAATTCGGGTTTACCCCCGCCTTAAGGTGATTCCACATGCAGAAATAAAAGTTGTCGATGAATTTTTTTGAAACTTAGTACTATCAGTTTAAAACAGATGAGACAATGAAACAACTGGTAATCACTTTCATTAATATACGCGACAGTTCTCTAGTACATGTTGAAAGGTAGGTTTAAGACAAGTTCTCCAGCTTTTGCATTTATATATCTTTGTCATCGTTAGCAGCCCATTAAAGAAAACAGCTAGGAATTAGCGAGCGCCACGGCTAGGAAACAACAAAATGGCAGAAATATTGGTTTTAGCAGGAGCCAGATTAGAAGCCTCTCACATTGAAAAAGATAATGTGCTTCTGCATGGGCTCTTGGTTTTAGAAAGCAGACCGAAGCGCCAATTGGCTAGAACATGCTATCGCGTCCAATTCCCTGTCTGCTCGATGATCAGCCGATGTGAAAAGTTCCGTGGAAACGAGGTTGAGGAGACCACGTGACTAAACCACCTAAGAGTCTGCGTCACTCGTCTCAGACTCTCTCTCTCGGTGTTGGGGATAAAGATTAAGCTTCATTGCTTGAAAACTTCACCTTTCGCCGATCAAAACCTCTAAACAAAGTGCATCCCTGGAAATACTTACGCATACCATCAAAAGCATCCAAATATTCGCAACTTATTTGCGAAAATTCTCCATTACAGTTCTATAATAACTTATTATACAACCCAAACGAAATTGATTATTACTCGTCAATGTTGAAGAATATAATTTCCTACAGTCTGCCGACTGAATAAATCCTTTTCGAGATTGTGCTGGGAATGTAATGCATAAGTTACAATACTGAACTTGAACAGAATCGGAACACGTCCATTCATGTCGAGCACGCGAGCGCAGTTAACTGTTTCTACACTAAACGTGACGGTGGAAAAAACAACAAAAAATAAATGAAAATTGTTGCAGAATGTACAATATTTTGGTTAAGTAAATATAGAATACAAAACAGTCATAAATTGTCTTGACCGAGGCTACTACGCAGAGGAAATACAAACCAAAACTAAAAAAAGCTTGCCGGACATCAGTGAACTAAGGATCGCTTGGTTTCCAAGAATAGTAACGCCATATTGTTTTTCCATGTGCGTCACGCAACACTCTTAAACTTGAATTCATGAATAAGAGGTCATCAAGATCTTGTAAACATTAACAAAACTTCGTCATCATTACACAGAAATTCGAATCTCTTCTCCGGAGGCGGAGCGCTGACACGAGAAAAGTTCCTTCGCCAAGATCACGCGGATAACGAAACCTGAATGGGCTGTGTTGTAGACAACAGCCAAAACAAGACTTATCATCACTTAACAGAATATATCACCAATGAATATAGTCGAATTTGAACACCTTTTACTTAAAATTAGTTTCGTACCGAAGTCAGTAGTGTGACAGCTGTCGTAAGGTGCTATTGTTTTATCATTGCAGCAGCTGTTATTGTTTTAGGGCTTGTTTGTTCTATTGTACTCTCGAAGGGTTGCGAAGGGTTGCAAGCCATCCATGTGAGAACTTACGAGAGCTGCTACATCAACCCACCGACAGTACATGTACCATCAAAGTTTAAATTGTCAAAGCCGTCTCAAGAACTACTCTAAAATGATCGCAATATCTTCCTAAAGCAGGAAATTTTCGTTTAAAAAACTGAAAATACTCAGATTAAAGTTGTTCAAGTTAAACTCCTATTGAAGCCTTTGAACTGCGGCAAGCGTGGCGCAAATTTCAGAAACACTAAAGATACTTACAAACCGAAGACGACGTTGCGTCAGTTCTTTAAACATTGATCTGCGCGATTTTTAAACGCTTTAAGTCAAGGACATTTGGTACACGATTTTGCTGACAAATTAATATTAAGAACTGTCAAAAAAGAGGGTAATTGCGTTATTAAACTTCTATTCATTGTGTATATCTATTTCTCGCGAAGCTAACTTTTTGAAATACTACCAACAAAATTGTTTACTAAATTTATCGCATTGGTTTAGAGCGTTTAAAGCATTCACAGATCAAGTTATATAGAAATTATCAGCTTTTTTACCTCATACCAACACAGCATTTCGTTCTATGTTTGCCTTATTCTAAGACCTCGTTTACACAACGCCGGAGACATCTGAAAGCGCAGCTTTATTTCTACGGTTAGGCCTACCGTCCACACTAATCCGTCACGAAAACGGAGCTTTGCGAAAACGCTCTTCAAAGCTGAAGGATTTTACAACGCTGGCGTTGCGTTTTAGAGGGGAAGGAAAACGTTTCAGTTGACAAACGACGACAGCACGATTATCTTATGAATTTATTGCCCGAGTTTTGCTCCAACAAAAATTCCAAAATAACAGGTGATTGTTGCGCTTTTATATTTCTCCCGCGCAATGTTGACGGGGCCAACCTCGTTCCCAGGGCCTTTTCCCTGGGAACGAGGTTGTGACGGGGCCTAAATCACTGCCAATCAGCGCGACAGGGCCCGCTTAGCAAAACCGTGTCTCTGTGTTGACTTCGTATTCGTCAAAGAGATCGATTCTATCAGTAAGTCTAAAGCATATTGCCATCGTCTCTAGACTAAAAATCTACCTCAGTTTGCAATTTTCACAAGTAACAAATGAACAAAAATATCAATTTTGTATGACATATAATTTGAACAAATATTCACCGCAGGGAAGGTGAATATCCCTCGGTATTTACCGACGCTGAAGAATATACCAAAACGGCTCATAGCGATTATGGTGGCACAGACGACGTTAAAAGTAATCATTTCTGCACACAATTTGCCAACCGTATATTGTGAGCTTCAGTGGCCATTAAGACAGCGTAAAAACCCAGTTCACTGATTTGGTATAAACATAACGAATAGTGAGTTTGTATCAACACATGTCTAGATAAGGGGGGCTTCTGCTTGGTCACGGTGGCTGTTTTGCGATTTTCGATATCACCCCCACCCCCTCCCAAAAAATACACCCGTTTTTTGGGATGTCGCGCAACACTCCGCTTCTTTGGTAGAAGCGTTGCGTGACATCACAAAAACGCGTGCGGAGGAGACTAAAGCACCTAACGTAAATAAACACACGCGCTGATGTAGAGGTGAGTGATATCGAAAATCATTAGTCGTTTTTAAACACCTCTCAACCCGAGTCAATTTTGACCATCTGTATTCTTCCGCAGATGTTTCCCGTAAATCTACAGGAAGAAGAGAAATAAGGGGAACGTATTCTAACACATTTTACGATATCAGCGAGTCACGCTATTATCAGCAAGTAACGCAATAAGCGACTCGAAAATTTTCCTGGTCACGCATAGCCTTTGATCAGACAGCCTTGCAACGGAAACAAAGGCAATGTCCACTGAACGTGAAGTACATGGGTAAAGCCTAAAGGAAAATCTGCGGAAATGTTTGATAACAATACCAAGAAAAGTATTAAATAATAGAATTAACGCGTGACTGAGTTGAAAAAAAAAATCACTTTCTTTCTCTTCCTTTCACTAACAAGTAAAACACAGAATATTTTTAATTCATGCTAACTTCACGTACTGGCAACCATATTGAATAATTAAACACACTCTCCAGGCATGTTTGGCTAGCAGCCGAGACAAGAAGAACACACAAAAAAGTCACATTGATTTAAAAAATACAGAAAATATAGCTTTTTGTTTATGTTTTTGTTGGCCGATGAAGAACCACACGCTCAGCCGGCGAGACGGAGCTCAAGGGATTATTGATCAGATTTTCTCTTCAACTAATCTGCCAGATCCGATGACCAGGCTACACAAACATTTGAGACGGCAACAGAAATTTAAAAAAAACTTGTTAGCCTGGTCTTGGCTTCGCTTTTACTTTTAATTCTCCGCAACGTAATAAATAGTTTTGGGACCCTATCAGTTTTCGGGCCCGAAGTTGCCTGCATTTCACTACTTTCTTCAAATTCAACATGGCCGCCAGAAACTGAAAAAATTCTCCCCAGCCCACTCCCCTGAACACTAAAAGCACCGTTATTCACGACGAAGGCATGGGGATAGCAGAAGTCGCCGTACTGTTGCTGGTCGCACTGTCAACGCCTGGTGACTTGGGAAGCTGTTCACTGCTTGTGTTATTTCCGTTGCTGCCTGGCTGCGTCGTGATCGGTTCATCGTCGTCTTTCACGTCGTCGAGATCAAATTCTTCCCACTGTTCGTCGGGGACAGGTTTGCACTTGCCACAGCAGAAATTACAACAGAAGAAACAACAGCAACAGAAGTAGCAGCAGGTTATGATGCCGCAGAACATGAACAGCGCCTATTCAAATAAACGCATGCGCAACAATTAGGAACGCAGCCGGAAATACTTGTTACCAGGCCATTAAACAATTTCGCAGTCGTTTCGTACCAAAAGCAAACCAATATGGCAAACGAAAACAAAAGTGAATGGTGTAAATTTAGAATGGTACTTGTCAAAGTCACATGAGTAATACTTCTGCTAATTATTAAAATACCAATTTATATTGACTCCTGTCAAACTGAGAGAGCACTAGCTTTGTAAGTTAAACTAAAATTGAATTGAGTTACCCACCTTACACCAGCCACTGTTAAGCCTAAAGTACAATTTGACATTCTGTGAATGAAAATGAAAAGTACATCATCAATAATTTTGTATTTCTTTCCTGCGCGTTGTTTAATCTCGACATGTTGACCAACAAATTCCACATCTGTCACGTTTCTAGTAGTGGCCCTTTTCACACGAACCCAACACCCTCTTTGGAGGGGCGAGAAGCTGAGGTGTGGGGACGATCTACCAACCGCGAGCTTAGGCCATTTCCGAGTTCCCTTGTGCCTCTGTTTCAAAACGAGTCTACGTGTGAAACCATTCATATGAAAATGACTTGGATTTGCATGAAAATGAGACTGCATGCAGAACTCAATTTCGTGTGAAAGGTTTCGAACGTAGACTCGTTTTGAAACAGAGGCAAAAGGCAAATCGGAAATGGCCTATTGAGTGTCGTTAAACAAAAACCAGTGTAACCAGTTTGGCAAATCACAAAGGACACGGACAATCCAACGAACCAATCAAAACGTGAGGCTGTAGCTCACGTAAAGCGCGGGAAAATGCGTGCGAACGAGTCACGATTGGTTTTGGTTTTACTTCTGATTGGATGAAAAAGTGGCGCGAGATTTTAAGCCAATCATGAAGCGTACTAAATTAAGTAAAACCAGTTACTTTCCGACATTCAAGCAAAAATCGCTCCAAAAAAGTTGCCCTTTGCGTTACTGGGGGAAATACAAACAAAGCCGATCACCGACACCACCTAGTATCCACGAACCACTTCGTCAACACGCGGAGCTAAACTCATCTGAACTAAAAATCTGGATGGACAATTTTAAAATGACATTCAAATCTTGAGAAAAGAACTTATTAGGCAGATGCTAATACCACAACAAGAGCAAACACAGAGAGGTAACGGCAAACATTTGTGGAAAGGCAGAGAGGTTCAAGATTAATAAGCAACCCACAATGCGTATTTTAATGTTAAAAGTGCACTATATATATTCAGTTCTGATAGACATACTTGAAATCTCATTCATGTTATTGAATACATTTTCGTGGATGATCTCATTGTAATTCGTGCAATTTTTTACATTTCTATAAACTGAGAAATTAATATTTTTATCAATTGATTTCGTAAAAAAATTAACTGCACTTTACTTTTCTCCAGACAATTTTGTATGGAAGATAATAAGTTTAAAATTGAAAACGGTTAAGCATTAAGTTTTAATCATTGTCAATTTTAAAGTAATATCCTCAATTGAAGCGTAAATAACTGATAACATAAATTATTACAAATGATGACGAAACTACTTCACTCTCTCGATTCAATTTTCATCCGGTGATTTTTCCATGTACGGTTCCAGCTCGTTGCCTATTTCATTAACAACTGAAAAGTTGACAACCCTCAACGAGCAAACCTTATCCGACAACTCCGTCTCAACAAGATGTTTGAATTTTCTATCAACAATGGTACCATTGATATCTAAGATCTCCAGCGCAGTCGAAGGAGATCCATTTTCAGATAAAACATTAATGAACGCATATGCGCCGGAATTCCTTATCAAATTCTGGCCTATACGCAGAACTTTTAATTTCGGGTTGCTAGCGACACCCTTCGCTAAAAAACTTGCAGCCTTTGTCGTGAATAGATTTCCACAGGCTGAAATTTCGAGAAGGCTGCGGTTCTCTGCGATTGCCTCGCCAAGAATTTCAGCTCCTACGTCGTACAAATAATTCCACGAGATGTTCAAATCACACAGGGTTTGGGCGTTTCGCAAACCCGGCAACATGGCTTGCAAACCTGTTACTTCTAGCTGATTTGAGCTAATGGAAAGCTTTTCGAGAACAGAATTGGTCATAAAAACATGGACAACTGCTCTGCGCATTGGTCACATAAAATGTTGTGAGACAAGTCCAGTTCTTTCAGAACAGTTTTGCCACAAAGGGATTTAAGCAGACTTTCCACGTCTGGGTCTGTTAAGTTGTTTCTCGAGAGATTCAGCTTTTCTAAAGTTTGGTTTTTGTTGAGCATTTCTGCAATGCTGGAAACTGCATTCTGCCCAAGCATATTTTCAGATAAGTCCAGTTCTCTCACAGAAAAGTTCTCCTCCAGGCCTTGAGCTATGGCTTTCCCACCTTCGTTCCCGAGACTGTTGTTAGCGAGAAGTAAACGGACAATACTGGAAGACGAAAACTCGGACGACATTTCACATGCGGTTATTGGGCCAAGAAACCATCCGTTCAAATCTACTTCTTCGTCAAAACGATGCTGCTTAAAGAACTCAAATGGGTTTGATTTTCCGTTTCGAACATCCATAACAGTTGGTAGAACTTTCCCGAGGTTACCCACTTCTTTTCCGTCGCCTTCTTTCACTTTCGACATTCCAACCAATTCTTCTGAAGTACCTGCCCCTTCTTGGTCGTTTTCCATTCTAAAACTATTCTCTGCGTCCGCAATTCTGCTTTTGCGCCAACAACCAACCGAGACTGACTCGTGATTTTGGGCGATTTATGCAATGACGGCACATCTTTTAACCTTAGTTCCTCCATGGCGTTTAGTGAAGCTGGTTCCACCGCAGAAACAAAGACCGATCATAACTAGCCAGGGTGCTGTCCTTTCTTTTAGGCACAGACATCTTCATCGAAATATATTTCTCTTTCTTACAATTAACACCCACGGTAAGGAAGGTAGTGAAAGTGACTACTACTGAAGAAGAAGATTTAGAAACCAGCCAAGATGCGGTAAATTACAAACGATCAGATGATGCCTCTGAGAAGACTAGTAGCAGTGAAGAGGAAGCGCTTGAGTTGGAATTGGAAGGAGGTCAAGAGAAAATGAACACAGAAAAAGACAAGGTTGATGACAAAAGCTTGCAGAGGAATTCGATAAAGCTCTTGAAGCAGAAAGGAATGGTAAAGGAGATGGAATAGACAAACAATTAGAAAAACTGAACGTAGAAGCAGCACCTGAGAAAGTAAAGGTCAGAAAAGTAATGTCCGATGAAGAACGGGAGCTGGCCGAATTAGCTGAAGAAACAATAAATGATGAAGGCAAGGAAGAAGTGAAACCAACGAAAAATCCAACAACAGCAACAGCACAGGAGGTGGTGACAAAAGTGGAAAAAGTTTCGAAGGTGACAGTGCAAGTGACGAAGGAACAGACTGTAAAATTGCCGCTGAGAGAGGAAGAAACAGCTAAAGAAGAAAAGAAACTAAAAGTCGAGTTGGAGAATGAATTGCAACAAGAAAAAGAAGAGGTAAGTATCAGTGTGTAGAACACTTTCGGTAGGCATATAAAGCAGTAAACAAATAATTTTTAGAAAGGCACATAGGCGGGATGTTTTACCCTCAGGGAAGGATGTGATAAAAAGGAGTTTTATTTACAATTTTCATGGAAACTGAAGATCTAGAAGAAGAAAAAAATAATCAGCAAGGGAAGACAAAATCCTACTCGATTGTTTTACCAGAACTTATCAGCAAAATTTTCATCTCAACCGCCCTTTTCACGGTTGATTTTTCTCAGTTACATTACAATGTAATCCAACGTGCATTACAACGAAATCTAGCATGTATGTGAGGCAATTTTAGTCCGAAATTGCTTCACATACATGCTAGATTTTATTGTAATGCAAGTGAGCAGAGTTAACCGTGAAAAGGGCTATTGAACAGGGCCGGGCTGTTCAAAGCCCGCTTAAGCTCAACCCAGGGTCAGCGATAAGTTTGATTTCAATTTTGTAACTTTTTGGCGGGGTAATCTGTTAATATTGTTTGCGCTTCAGTTATAAGCCGGTAGTAATCTCAAACTACACCAAGCGCTAGTTTTAACTGAGGTGAAAAACATTTTTCGTAAACAAGAAAAAATAATGCTTCAGGTGACGTTTAATCCTGGGTTAACGTTCATCGGCTTTCGAACAACCCGGCCCTGGTAATTTTATAGTACTGCCTCATCAGTTTAACAAATGAGCGATATTTTTTTGCACAAGAATAGGCTATTAAAGAAAGAACCAATGAAAACACTCGAAATTACCTCAAGACCACATTAGCATATAGTAGTCACGTATCACGTAAAATCAGTGGGCTATCGCTATCGGAAAACTCTTTGCTACTGTGAACATATTCAAATCAACATTAAGATCAGTTATTATTTAATTGTTCCAGTCATCAAAGTCATTTGGAATCTTTTCTCATGTGGTTCTCTTTGTTTCCCCAAAAGCAGGAGCGGGAGACAGAACTGGAAAGCTCCGACACTGATGCAAAATCGAAAAGAGCCGCATCGATCAGTCAAAACGACCGTGAAGCTCAACTGGAAAATTTGTTAGCCATGTGATTTCAGTTGGACAGCGTTAGCTTTCACACTTAATGGGGCTCAGTCACGGCATCTTGAGTTATTTTGAACATCGAAAAAATTACCGTTAAATTGAAGGAAACCTAAA
The DNA here is from genome assembly GCA_019787425.1 of Platygyra sinensis. NCBI lineage: Eukaryota > Metazoa > Cnidaria > Anthozoa > Scleractinia > Merulinidae > Platygyra > Platygyra sinensis. The sequence goes on from JAHPZR010035939.1 coordinate 26,279, forward strand.
AATTAACACTTTGTAAAGATAGAAAAACATCAAAGAGACGATAATAAACCATAAAGGAACAAGGATGGTTAAGGATGGAGAAGATTGACGCGGATTGCAAACAACGAATTTGAAAAGTTGTGCTAAGCTTTTCAAACGTGACTGAGCCCCTTTAAATAGATGTCGGTAACCTTTTTAACTTAAGTAAAGAATCAGTTTTGTTTTTAGCCTTGAGTGCGAAAAAGATTGAAGTCGGCAAACGAATCTAGACAGTGGACATAACGACTTATATTATAGGTTACTTCTTTAGTTTTCTTTTGTCTTTAGTTTTCTTTTTATCATTATGTCGTTATTTCCGTGTTTCACTTGTAAACTTTCATGAAGTTTTTTGTTGTGTTTGCATGATGCGATCGTTATCTCAGTCTTAAACAGGTGTTCACTTACCAAGCTCCCTCATTCTGAATAAGCAACGACAGAAAATTAATCTAAGTGATGACTTGTTTACCCTTTACAGAAAAATATATTCCGGCAGCGTTTAGCCGTAGGAAGTTAAGAGAACGCGACTTTTTGATTCTGTTGACAGGAGAGATTCTGGAGAAAAAAGATAGTACTATTTTTCGACTAAAAATTCCAATGCTATTTACCTGGTTATGCGCGAGAATAGAATTACGTTCTCGACGATTTACAATAAATACATGAATCGCACCTAAGTCTAAAGCCTACAAGCCTAAAATGCTCCAAGTCGATTATCTTGGCTCCATGTAGAAAATTACTTTCGCGATCTCTATTTTACCTGAATGCATGAAGTTGGGACGCCAGTTTGTAATACAATTGCGAGTTTGAAACGGGAATATAAAAATGCACGGATTCAAAAATATCGATGGGCCATAGCGAGGTGGTTGTGATATACTTGTGGCTTATCGAAAGTCTTTATAAGTACTACTGATACATGATATTCGTTTCTCATTTTGTTGTCCCAGTTTAAATTTTCGTATTTTCTGGTCTGTTCTGTAACTTATCTTAAATTTACGTTCATTTATATTGTACTTTTAGTTTAAAGATGAGTTTCTGGAGTGGGACTAGTTTTTCTACTAGTCCGACTCCAGAAACTCATCTTTATTCACCGCTGTGGTCTTACCATCGAGCACTTTTATAGCAGATGAAGTCTTCATTTTTACCACTGGTAGTCATAGTACTTTAAGTTTATATATTTTCAGTCCATGAATCAATCATACCAGCTAGCATGTAATTGATATCACTGTTTGTCTTGGTTTAGTCTACCTACAGAGTCCTACAGAGTTACTACAGACGTTTTCTTTTTTTAACAACGAGTTATTTTCCTTCGAGCGGGCGCAAAACTGTTGTCTTTCCCCAGCCGCACCCCACTCAGTGCCTTTTGGCACGCCGAGCCAAAAGGCAGCGCGGGGTTGGGGAAAGACAATTGTTTACATTCTACGCACCGGATTGCCCTTCATTTTCTAAACTTGGAATCTTGACAAAGTTAAAACAAAATAAAAGATCTTAGGACACAATAGTCTTGATCAGTTTGCGACTTGAAAAACCGTACCGTTGAAGAACTGACTAAATGATGTACATCGCAGTCGATGCCCTGAATAGAATTGCCGTGGAAATATTCAGTGAAATATAGTGAACACCATTTGAAAGCAAGGTTAATAAACCAAGCAGAAAAATTCAAAAACGAAAATTTCGCTTCAATGGCACTTTTACTTACTCGTAATTCGTGATCAACATAGTTGCGTCTGACATCGCGTTGGTCTTTCGCAATCTGGAACCAAAACAGTCGGCTTGGAGTGTTTTTCAAACATATTTTTAGGGTAATGAAGTGCAAGTAACAGTCATAGTTTTCTGCTACACGACGAAAAATATTGAGAGACTAGCTGTGGAGCATTCGTCAGCAATCCAGCAAAAGTATGACATCCTTGAATTTCAGTATATTATGATGGATACAGGTTTCCTTTACCGATTTTGTTACCAAGTATTTTTCCATTGTTTGTTTATATAATTTTTTTATATATACAAATGCCACATAGCAGTCTTTTTATAGTAAGTGATAAACTGTAAACAAATAAAAAGTATGTATTTACAAATAAAACTGTTTCTTTTTATGTTATGTATTTTATAGTGGAACCCTGTTTATACAGCTACCAAAAGCAGTGTAAAATATATGAGGTTATTGACCAAGTGTGAGGTCAAGATGGCTGGATATTGGCCAAGTTTTTTTTTGCGTGTTTACGGACCGAGACACAGTCGAGGTCCATAACTCATAAAAAAACCAGACCAATATCAAGCCATCTTGACCGAACAAACTTGGAAAATAAAGGATTTATTATATGGCTTTCGGGCAAATTTTCTCGCGGGACAAGGCAGGTAGCCCGAGCGGGCAAGATAGCTCCATCTCTCGTGAAAGTTTGGGAGAACTCGAAAAAGCTGTGGAAACACTCGCCTGCGGCTCGCGTTCCCACAGCATTTCTCGTTCTCCCAAACTTCCACTCGTGTTTCTATTTAACAATTCGATTATGAGCTCGAGATTTCTATCGCGTGATAGTTGACGAGGGCGCAGCCCGAGTCAACTATCGCGCGATAGAAATCGAGAGCGAATAATCTAATTGTTTTAGTATAAATCTACTAGTCGTTCAAAACTTAATCTAAATCCTCTTCTCAACACTTCGAAATCGCCAAGAAACGGCCGTCATTTTGTTAACTAGCGCACACTGTTACGCTACTAACTATCTATCACAGAATAGAACGTGAGTAGCGTAGCCAATCAGAGGACGTCATTAGCAATAGAACGCTAGTAGATTTATACTAAAACTCGATAGAAACTCGGTGCATGTTTCTATTTCTTAAGTTTTACAAGCACCTCGGGGATAGCTCCCGGCCATGTGAAAAGGTTAAGGTTGCTCGTGGGAATATTTGTATTAAACGATGAGACCAGTCTGGGCGTGACTAAAGCCTTGTGTGACTCCTAAAGGATAACAGTGGTAGCGATAGACAGCGTCATCAAATGATTTAATTCTTCAATTGCAAACCAACAATCACCTTGACGGCTAAAAATAGCGCTGACTCGTCCTGATTTCTCCAAGTGAAACCCAGCTCCGTGTTTTACTTAAGCCACTACGCCAGACCACGAGCATCACCGCCCCGTCCCTCCCCCGCCCCCTTCACCC
>JAHPZR010035941.1:7500-12500 GCA_019787425.1 Platygyra sinensis
ATGGGGAATTATTGATTGAAACTCTCTTTATTGGTATATTACAATAGAAAAGTACGAACTGGACTTCTAATCGCGTAGTGATAGTAAAAGGGAAATATATTTTCGAGGTAGAGACGCCGCCAAACCACGCGATTTGACCCCCAATAAGATATTTTAAGCCGATTGAAGCCGTTAGTTTTGTTTAGTTCAACAAAGAAATGGTACTGATTTTCGTTTTAGAGTGATTTATATACATAGTAAGTATGAGAGTTATCAATGTAACGCTTGTAATTCACAAGATAAACATGCGCAGCAAAAACATCCTGTTGAAACTAAATTTAATTTCGAGTCACGAAAACAAAAGGAACGTATCAAAAATGGCACTGAAGGCAGAAATAACTGATAACTTGAATGTTTTAAGTCAGAATGGAACGCTGTGATTCCAAAGAGACGAAGGTATCTGTTTACTTGCTTGATTTAAATGTGATTAAGATCACAACGGCGACATAACTTTGGTGAAATCGGACTTGTCAGGAATAACAATCCCGCCGATTTTCTGTGGATGCTTCCGGGAAAACAACACGCACTTGGAACGCTTGGATGATACCAGTGACAGAAACGATATTCTGTGGAAGGTAACTAATTCATCAAATTGTATTTTAATTAACCTTGCTATATAGCAAAAGAGGTACAATATGGCTTTCTTATAAGGTGTCGACATTTCATAGCTTTAATTGAATTTGTCAAATTTTCCGCCACAATTTGAGAAACTTCACTTCTTGTGGAGCGCGTCCTATCATAAGCTTTTAGAAATAACAATCTTTTTGTTTTGAGGTACCGTGGCTGAGCTGGTTTCCATGAAAACACCGATAACATTTGTATTTTGGCTTCATAAGTAAGCCGAAACTGGCCTGTGTAAATAATTGCATAACTCTCGTCACACGTAACACGTCCTTTCTGAAAAGAAAAATATATTGCAGCAACGACAACAAAATGAAGAGTGCCGCAGCAGCCATTCGAATCAAGCACTTCCTGGCACAGAAATGGAAAAATTATGTGTCAAATGCTTTTACCTCTTAGTGTTATTTAGCCTCACACACAATAATTTCGAATTTGCGAAAATTTGGCGGGGCCGTGCGGCTCGCTTCCTGAAGAATTTACCCTGCCTAATTAATTAAGACCAAAATCTGCGATTTTTCAACCCTATTTATGACCTGTCCCTTAAATGTATGCCCTATCGCAAACCTGCCTTAGTGCCCTATATCATAAAATTTGAGATTCCTGGATCTCCTGCCTTATCAACTATTGTTTGATTCCCAGTCTTATCGATAATGATGAAAAACTAGCTTCTTTTAAAAACACTGAACATACGTACCAAATGCAAGACTAAAGTGCATACCATGCCCAGTTTGAGACCAAAATGACCAAATTGGATACTCTATTTCTGACCTAAATGTCTCAAAAAAAAAAACATACCCTCTCAGGCTGGACATACCTATACCCATATATGGGAGTACCCTTCTCTCCTTGGGCAGAGTCACAGGAAAGTACCACAAATAAATACATTTCGAAGTGCGGTAATGTGTAGAAAACTTGAATTAATTTATAGCCCTTCCTTTACCATAGTTCCAGTACTATATCCCGCCTCGGCGAAAAACCCCAAGCTCTGGCAACTAAAGCCTGGTTCTCATATGCCGCCGACCTAACTGAGACACGGCCTGGGACAACGCTGCGGCATATGTGAACATTTATCGCGGACACAATCTCTCCCAGGCATTGACCGCCGGCTTGCCTACGAAGTTGAGTTGAGTTCAACTTCGCAGGCAAGCCGGCGATTGTCGGCGATGAAAATATTTTATGTGAACATCATCTGCGGAATCTGCGACGTTATGCGGCGACTACATCGCAGGTAGGTCGGCGGCATATGAGAACCAGGCTTAAGCGAATCACAAAGCAGCGCATTAGCACAAATCCCCCTCACCCCGGGACTTCACACGCACAAGATATCAAAACACGAGCCTCTCTGAGACTGGATATCTTTCCGGAAACGAAACACTATTTCTTTCTGAGAAATAGCTTCTTGTTGTAGGTTAACTTACAAGTTCTACGGAGCCTGGTGGTTTCGCGTAGCTAGCTGGTGAGGCTTCAGTGGATTCATGGTTTAGAGAAATTCATGTTCTACGAGCCTGGCGTGTTTATTTAGCGACTGGATTCGATTTTCGAGAAAAAGAACTCGTGTTTGTTTTGGGTCGATTGGAGCCCGATTTTGGCGCGAGCCTCATACCTTGCCACTTTACTATGAAGGAAAGGTGAAGAAGGCTATTTTTCCCCAAAACTACGTGTACGTACTAAGGACAACAAAAACTCGCCACATGGTAAGCTTCATCGATTTTCATTTCCATTTTCTAGCAAATTTTCAGACCTAAACATCGCCTCATATGTTCTCTATAATTTACCGTGTTATGTCACGTGTCACGCACAGTGAGCCTGGGTTACCTATGATATTACTTAGCATCCGGCCAGGTGGTCATTCAGTGGTTTCGTCTGAGAAAGAAACAAATTATTTGAACTGGCTCTGGCTCTAGGAAAAACACACGGAATTTTCGCATAACATTTTATGTCGTTTAACAGCTACCTGTAGAAGCTACATTATCTAAGATCGCTCCAAGTATGTCCCCATGTCTTCTAGCAAATCGCGAACTTGGCCATCGGAAAAAGTAAGCTGCAAAATGAAAAGTTCGGTGATAAGCGTCAAAAACGTCTGAAACAATCGCAACTCGAAAGTTCAGTTGAACATATCAGCTGTCATACCGTTGTTTTCCCTCCTGGTTCTTGTCCTGATGTTGGACTGACCTTTTAAATTTCTCAGTTTTTACTCTTTTTGGTCTCGCGTCGAACGTGATCAAAACTTGTCAAAAATACTGAACAGTGGCGATATTTTGAACACCAGGACTCGATCAACGGTAGTGAAAGAGAATGCTCTGGGAACAGGAACTTTAGTGCAAGCGGTCGTCGGACAGCACTTTTCTGCGCGCGCTGTTTAACTTCAGCTGAGGCTTTTTTTATGTTGAAATTGGCATAATTTGGCGGATAAGTTGCTATCAAACGGATAAATTGTATATTTTATCCGCTGGGGAGTGACTTGATCGACTTCGCCTATAGGAAGGTATGTTATGGAACTAGTTTATGGAACTTTCTCTGGCTTATGAACTTTATACTCGCCGATTATAAGCTCAATATTAGGTACAAATAAATCACTCCAAAAAAACACGTAAGATCTCATCAACAACACTCGGAGGGATGTGGCGCCATGTTTATTACCAACTTCAATGGTAAGGTTATTCTATATTGTACACCTATTTTTTCAAAAAAATTGAAGCCCACATAAACGTTTGTCTTGTATTGTTGTACGCAAACTTTATTAGACTTCTTATACGAGCTCTGAACTGGGACTAAGATTCTATTTGAAAAAAAAATCAGCTTTAATCCTCTCCCAACTTTCCACAGTTTAAGTCTTGCTTTCTTGTTCTGTTGTTGAATGTCCTTCCAGTTATGTCAGTTAGAAGGGAGAGAAGTTCTGTGACTTTCATTTTTTTAAGCTGCGCAAGTAGTTATGTATGATGTTTTTAATCCGCGTTCCGGATTAGGTGGATTAGGTGCCTATGGATTAGGTGGATTAGGTGCCTAGGTAAATCATTAATATTCAAACTGTCTAGGTAAAATGCGTTCCTGCATAATAATTTTTGACTTCCTCCATACTAATGTACTAATTCGGTATAGGTTTACTAATAAGCGTCGCTCTAGTACAATGGAAACAATAAGGTTGGCTGGGCTTGCCCGTTAATTGGCTCATGAAAAATCTGTTGTGTTCAAAATAAAAGCGCGCATTTTAACGAAAGCGTTATCTTTCTCGCAATCGCTTTGATAGGAAATAATTTGTTCCATTTTCGAAACGTTTATCGTGAAGATGGCTTTTTTGACCAACGTTGTTGATCTTCAAGCCGCTTTGAGCGCTTGTTTAACTGTCCGTGATCGGGAAATGTTGACAAGAGCAAATTTTTGAAAGCGTAATAATGTTCTCGAGCTTTCTTTGAAAACTTTCTCCGATTTTCGAAACGTTAATTTGCCCGGACTCTTTTAACCCCGATTGGTTTAGGTAGAATCTATCATGCTTTTATTCTCAGCTTTGCTGATGAGAGAGAGAATTAATTCTTAGTTAACTGCTCGAGTTTTCCGCTCCGTTAGTCACGCAGTGCCTCTTACTTTTAACCCCCGATTTGCATACTGACAAACTCGAACGGAGAAACCCATGGGACAGCTCTGTCATTGAAATGACGACAATAGAAGTTCAGAGCGCTAATGAATTGTCAACACACGAAAATAAATATTTTTGAACAGCACGTTTCTTGATTATTACTTGTTAATAGCGATATGATTCAAATACACAGAGATTTGAAATGAATAAAAATACATTTATTGACAACGAAAGCTCCAACAACTACGAAATATACATCTCAGTCATTATAAAAATCTACGATTGCGAATTAAATTGATTTCTATTTGGTCTATGAACCTAATAGACAACACAAAACAACTGTTAAATATTTAAGACCGAGAAAATGAACAAGTGCTTTTCAAAGACGTTTATCGCAATCCATTTTAACTCAGTGTTTACAACTCTCTGAGCTCTAACTTGTCAAGCACTACAGTTTGTTCTTTCAATGCGGGCATGATCCAGTAACAACAATATGACGAATAAATTCAGTCTTTATCTTCACTGGGAACTTGCGGGTTTTTTTATTTATTATTAACTTTCTCCTTTTTTCGCGTATTTGTAAGGATGGCTTTGACTTTTGTTTTGTTTTTGACTGTTGTTGTTTTCCTGTTACTTTCCCAGTAGATCGAGGCTGGCTATTGTTCTTCTTCCTTTTTGGATCTGACAGACGCGAAATCGAGCTCGCAGAAGGTTCATCTTCATTCGCGCTTTCTTCTGAATTGCTGCTTGGCGAGGGACTTTCAAA
>JAHPZR010035941.1:17500-21552 GCA_019787425.1 Platygyra sinensis
GATAAACCTTATCAGGTGAGACTAGCCTCCACTCTTGTAAAATGTTTACACTAGTGTCAGGATGCTGCGTTGCTGGTTCGTCATTGTAACTCTTTGGAAGACTGTGAGGTAATATGAAACTTAGACCTATTTTTTTGCCAGTTGCTAAGTTCACCCTTTTTTTACTTGATCATGAAAGTCCTTTAGATCACTATTCGCGGTTGTTCTTTGAGGTGGAGCTCTAACATCAACCAGATCTCTGGGAGGTCTGGGGGCATGGCCCTCTACCTTAAGGCTGGTTTTCACCAGCGTATAAGCAGAAGCACAAGCCGACACACGCAGAAGCAGTAAGATGTTGATAATTAGCACCCTTTGTTCGAAATTTCCCTAATAAAAGGCGCTAATTATCAAGATCTTACTGCTTCCGCGTATGTCGGCTTATGCTTATGCTTATGCGCTAGTGAAAACCAGCCTTTACAAAATTTTGAAATCTGCTATGTAGAAGCCAGGAAATTTCATTTTCAGCATTCAGTCATAAGAGTCAATCAGGCATCTGTCCTCTAATAGATAATAGGCAAGAACCAATCAAAATGCGAGAATAACTTGACTTATCATATAAAATAAAATGTTACGGGATGTACGCGAGTTCAATGTTATGCAAATAAAGAGGTTATTCTTTGCAAGTCAACGGTTTAAAACAGGAAACGACTTACCGTTTTATTTAAGTTCCTTCTGCTGCTATACAAATGATTTTAGCTTTCCAGTCCCCTTTTGACTTGTTCTGACAAATATTTCTCGTAACACAGCGAGCATAAATGGCCATAAAATTCGACAAGGTCAACAATGTTTATATTTGCTGTGACTGCTGTCGCACATGCAGTTGTGGCTCTTTTTATCGTCTTGCTTAGTCGAGAGTCATTTAAAAATATGAGAATACACAAAACGTAGCAAATCAGTTCTTATATCTATAGACTTAATGTCGACTCATAAGTAAATAAATCAGTCCCCGTTCAGTGAAGAAACAAGTCAAATGACCTTTGCGGTCAGGATAGGTCACATGTTATGTCGTTAGGTTACTTTCCCCCGGTTTCACATTACAAGGGTAATGCCGTATTGGACATCATGGCATCTATTAGATTTATTCAAAATCTCCTTAAAGACATTTCGATTTAAAAAAAAATGAAAAGGCAGCATTTTGTAATAATTGTTGGTAAGCTAACAATTACCTTCATAGATGCATGATACCCCGGTCTTATTTCAACACTGGGTGCAGGATTGAGGGATCTCTTTGATGTAGATATGATTCATAGTGTTTTGCGCTTGGTAACATTTTGCCTGGCATTTTGCACACATCTATTAAACGCGCGCAAAGATAAAAAGTCAACAATAGGAAACCGTTAACACGCAGGAAAAGCTGGTCTGCCGAAGATAGTAACGTTTTAAATTCTGCTATTATTTATTCAAGGAACACAAGCTACTTGCTTCCAGTAACGCTCCGCTGCTTAGCAAGGAAATTGTTTCTATTAATTGTAAATTAAGTGACAAAACTACTCTAAGTAAGTCAACAAATGTTTATTTACATTTGTGTCATTCTTTTATTTTTTCTTATCTGAAATTTCTATATTTATAGGCTAAAAATATTTCTTTCGTAATATACCATCCAATTTCCTATCCCGAGCATAGTAGGAGACATTTCGTCTCATTTAGTTACTGGAAAACCTTGTTTTCAGCAACCATGTGATGAAAACTAAAACTCGTAACACTTTAATGAATAAAGTCAAGAGAATCAGGCCTCTGCTGTTTTTCATTCGCACGTTACTTGCAGAAGTGTGTCACCCAAATTTAAAGAGCTGTGTATAAAAGACGCCATGTTTGTGTCCTTCGGAGGCAAGCACCGTTTAGTTAGCAGAACTGAAGCGATAAGTCCGATAACTCTTCTTTTGACCTCCGTGACAGCCTTCTCTCGGGCCGCCATTTTCATGTCACGCTACGTAAAAGCTTGGAAATTCAAATTGTGACCGGTATTGAGGGAACTTGATTTGTTGATACTTCAAAAAAAAAGTTGAAGAAAATAAAAAGCTTTCGTCCATTATTAATACCAAATATCAAAACGAAAATGCTCCCTGTAAGAACTCCTTGATTACGAGAAGAGATGCGAAACGTTAGTATGTTCTATTTCCAAAAAAAGACAATACAATCGGATATTTGGAAAAAAATGTTTGACCTTCGAGAGCCGCGTTTTGTCACTAGAACAAGAGAATGATTCCCTTAGGCTTGCATTAACCATCATTATGCAAGAAAAGAGTGAAATTTTGTTTTTTTCAAGCGAATGGTGGGTCCAAGTGGATGAGACGTGGGGCAAAAAAATGGAAATGCTGAAGATAGCCAGAAGTCACTGCGCTCTAATATCACCGAAACTCGAAACAGTTTTGAGTCCCTTCGTCAAATTAAAGAAGCAGAAATGGATTGGAAAAATGAGGATAACCGTACTGCAAATAACGATGATAGAAGATTCAGAAGACCCTCGTACCGGACTTACCAATCTGTATCAACCGAGTCGACAACAAAGCGCAAACAAACGCAGCCTAACCGTCAAAAGAAAGTTATGATTTCCGGAGATTCTGTTCTCAAGCACCTCCAAGGTCATAAAATGACTTATGCCGTACATTTGCGGACAAAAATAAATGACAATACAATGATATTTGAATTTCAAAAACAAGATGATCGACGTCGAAATCACAATAAACGAAGTCGAAATAGCTGCATTTGAACATCAATTGACTAACTATTCGAATCCAATGACACATTCAATGAAGTTCAAATATACGTCTGTCTATCCAAGTCAATTGAAGTCGAATTTGTCTGAAATTGAGTCCAAAGGATTACAACTCAAGTTCATATCACCTTCAAAATATCGAAGTTTTGGATAATATTTTGAACTTCAACCTACGAAATTCGCATTTATTATTTTCATGAAAGCCAAAAGTTGGAATGACAATTCAATAATTTAAACTTCAAATTTCCGTTTGACGTCATTTTCAAATGAAATCATCATAAAACAAGTTGTTTCTGAGATTAAAAACTGTCGTTCGAAAAGGCAGTGATCGAAGTTGAACTGGCAAAACTTCAATTCGAAAGGAACCGGCAATACCTTCCTTACAAGGACACCGGAACCGGAAGTTGTACGCGGACTACCGCTGGATGCTCTAGCATACGGGATCTGAAACGATGCCATGCATTTTGGCACGAATTATACATTGTTCCAACATCAACATGTCGGGCAGTAACGAAACGAAAACTATCCAAGAAATAGTACGAGCTGTTGTTACCAATCTTAAACAACCTCACCTCTCCACCTCCATCCACATCTACAGTTCCTCAGGCGGTGGGTCAAGCCAGCTCAACTTCATCGACTGTAACTTCAGAGCTAAACCAGAGCTTCAAAATTCCTCGAGCTGGGTCCCTTTGGACAAACTTCAGTACCCACAAAAAACTACTCTAAGAGACTAAAGGAAAGCAGCCAAGATCTTCAAACGGAAGATTCTCCGGTGTTTCCAAAAAAGGAAAATTTTCCGCAAAAGCACGTAACTAATCTATAAAGATGTTTGTCTTTTGTCCTCTCCGGAATGGGCTGAAGTTCCGCGGAGAAAGGCGAAAGCCAAGCTTGTAAAAGACAACATGTATGTTGATGCCTGGCCCTTCAACAAAAATTGGAGCGAAACCGAGCTTAGATGTAATGTGGGCCAGCTTTTTGAAGCACATCTCTTTTCTAACGGAGAAGAAACCGGGTAAGTTGATGCATATTAACTTATTAACTCATTGTAATGATCCCTGATTACCCATATCGAAAAAAAAAAGCGCCAATGGCAAATCGTGGATTGGTATCATGAATCAATCTTGTGTTTCTGGTCAGTGACAAACACAGAAATTTGATCAAGTGGCAGTGACTATGCACCATCACGTGATGGCAGCCATGACAGAGGGCAACAATAGTCATTTTCTCTTAGGAAATGGAATATCTTTCCTGTGTAAACGAGATATATGTTGCGGGAGATTGGGACTAGCCATATATA
>JAHPZR010035945.1:0-7500 GCA_019787425.1 Platygyra sinensis
GGAAATCGAATTGGTTGCATTGTGAACTAGTTTTGCACACGCTGTCGTTGCTAATTGTTATGAATGATACATATTATTATTATTATTATTATTATTATTATTATTATTATTATTATTGTTGTTGTTTTTGATTATAATTATTATTTACTCATTATCATAAGTGTCATCAATGTTATCGCTTCAAAATTATTTGAGTTATGAGAAGTTAACTCATTTGTACAGTTTTCAACTTTATCAACCACTATTACGGACTCTGTTTTGAAAATAACACACGAATCTTACATTGGGAACATTTGATAATTAGAATAGTTAATAATATAAGCAACAATTTCTGCACTCTGATTGGTTAAGAACATGTCAATTAATCCCAAATCAGTGCAAAAAAGTGTAATTGAGTGCAAAAAAGTGTAATTGAGTGCAAAAATGTGTAATTGAGTGCAAAAAAAGTGTAATTAGTTTGAAAATGATTGGCAGCTCCTACTTTGAGCTCGCACAAACAAAATGGCGGACAAAAATTAAACGAAGATTGAAACTCGTTACCCGCTTCATTTCAATACAATTACCTCATAACGAAGCAAAGTGCAAAGCTCAACAACAACTTCTAAACTAGTAAAAGTAAAGTAGATATACACAAAAGCCGCGAAGTCAAAAACTTGAACATAAACTTGAGCTTGAGTGAATGGAAATATGCCGGCGTCGATCACGACTACATTACAAAATAAGTTGAAGAAGTAAATTGTAAAATTATTGAGCACCACGAAATAAAACGCGAAGAAGGACCCAACAAGACGTCCTAAGAACCGGCCACATCTTACTTTTTAAGACAAAAAGTGCAAGCATTTTACTCTTGTGAAAGAACTGAAACGGCGAGCTTAGAGATTAGAAAGATCGTTCCCTAACAAAACCCGGTAAACGCTTCAGGAGGCAAATCTACGATCTAACCTGTACAACGTCCAGTGAAGAAGCTTAAGTCAGGCAGCAACCAGGAGAGGTTAAAAAGATGTCCTTTAGAGCTAAGAAATTCCGTTTCTTGGTAGATTTTAGCTTCGTTTCTCGGTATTTTGGTCAAAGTAACTTGTACCACGGCCAAGTTTATAGTTTCTTGCACACAGTTTCTCAACCACTCAAAAAACATTTGGCAAGAAAGCCAAATCAAAACCGCAGGGAGTTCTTCCTCTGCTTTGTACTGTGAGTAAAGACTGCTTTTAACTGTAAAAAGAAACTGCTCAGTTCTCAGCTCATACATGACTTGGAGAGAGTGAATGAATTTTTACGCTTGAATTCACCTGTCAAATTTTCATCCAATAAAGTTGATGTAGCTTGTTGCCTCCATTTGTCACGTAAAATACTGAAGCGTGACAGAAATTGTTACTTGTATATTATTAACAAGTAATCAAATGATTTTTCTCGTGCAATTTGGAATAAATAAGCACTCGTAAATTTTTCAAAGACTACAAATTGCACTCGCCCTACGGGCTCGTGCAATTTTTTGTAATCTTTGAAAAATTTACTCGTGCTTATTTATTCCAAATTGCACTCGAAATCATTTGATTACCTATACAAATTATTTCGAGCAAGCAAGTTCTTTATTGCTTTCCTTTTATTTGTTAGCAATCTTAATGGTTTTGAATAAGGGAGAGGACATCTTACTGACAAATTTTAATTGTACATTTTTTAGCGCAGGATTTTAGTCATATTCTGCTCGTATTTCATATGGTTTGTTTTGTTGTTCACGTCCTATAGTAGGAGCATAGTTTGTACCTCAAAGCTTGGTATAGCATAATTTCCATTGTTGTATCTTGTAGTTAAGTCTTGTGAAATCTCACTAGGAAATGAAACTGGTCGATTAATAAACTTAGTTGTAATTAAGTTGTAATTAAGAATTGGATTAAGTTAATATAAACTGCTTGAGCTCTAACCTGTTGCTCCTTTTTATTATGGGAAAAAAGTTAACAGGATCTCCTTGTGATCTTTCTACGACAAAAAAATTATATGATCGATTGCAATTCTTATGGATCTTGTCGCTTGTTCGTTCGATTAAAAACGTGACTATTTTTTAAGGCTAGACTTCTTCCGATAGTCTGTTTGATATCTTTTTCGATCAAATAAAATTGGTGGCTTTTCGATCGTTACACCCTTTTCGAACCTTCCGCCCTCACGGAAAAAACTACTGACCTTTTCAACACGGCTCCGCGGGATTGCCCATAGCACTCTTATGGCGATGCTTGCGAGACTCAAGATCAAACTTAAGGTTATTCCTCACAATTGCACTGCGCATCCTTTCTGCGCATAATTTATGGCGTCATTTAGCGCGCTCTCGTGCACGTGCACACTGAAAACATGGCGGATTTGCCTTGATATTGAGCTCTTTCAGTTGAAAAATGGCTATAGCTCACCAACGAGCATGGGCACCCCAATTTTTTTTTCAGTCATTGTAATCAACTTATCATAAACTTTGCTTGAGGAAAGACTGATCTGATTTCTATTGCTGAAAATTGAATAAATAGCGAAAATAGCAAGTAAACTGTGGTCTTTTCTATTTTGCCCTATGGTAACCATGTCAAGAAATTTGGTTGAAATTTTAATCAAGGATTCAGCTTTCTGTGTAAATCAAACTTAAAAAGTTTATTTGTGTCCGATAGAACGCATTGACTCCAGTTTAATGCGTGTTCTCATGAGTCTCGGTCACAAAAATTTACAATTATTACTGGGAATGCGTTCTTGTAATAAGCGTTAAATAATGCCAAAATGGGTCATTTTCAATGCCCCAGTGCTCCTTAATGAGTATGGGCACCCCCCTTTTTTATTTCAAAATTGAAGTTCTCATATGATAAATATTCAGTGGGCAAAGTTTGAACGAAAATCTATTGTCAGTTTTATTTCAGGGGAATTACCTTAAGGGTCGCCTAAAGCTTTGAACATGTTGAATTCATACCAAATGTGTTAGTGCACGACCTTAATTTGATGCCAAGTTTACTGTTGTTGGCCTGGTGGTGGAGAGATTACCTTGGTGGCGACGCAAGTTTCCCTTTCGTAAACAAGCGATACCATTTTCGCAACACTTAGATAATTTTTTTTAAATTCTCAACAATGTTTTCTCTACTATATCAAAGAAAACGGAAAATATGTAAGTAACCACCTAGCATCGAACCTGTAACCTCTGTTTCCTAGCATCCATTTTATACCAGTAAACTACCAGTTCAACCGCCAAATTTCCGCAAAACTGAGTTATAAAATGTGACTTTCTTGAATATTAATGATAGAGGTGCCCCAACCTGCAAATTAAAGCTGACGGCGAGCAAAGCAGTGTGAATATGAGCAATTAAGCATTTGGTGACTGCGTTTTACTCGGCATCAGCAAATTATAACCAGTTTCTACCTTGTCCAGGCGTGAATTGAAGCAGATATGGCATCGTCCGGCCATTCTGAAAGACTTGGTTACCAATTATGGCAGGCTCGGTTACCAATTATGGCATCGGTTGTTAAAATTAAAATGGCATCGCTTGTTTACGAAAGGGAAATAAGCGGTGGTGACCTCAACGGTGGCGAGTCTTCCGGGTAGCCAGGTGACTGTTATACTTAACTATACCTCAAAAAGCTGTTCTTATGTTATTTACGACTGGCAAGGGAAATTCATCCACGAGTAAAGCGATAGCTACTGATAAAAAATGTTTTCGACCTGACAATTCGTTTGAAAAACATGTATCCCCATATTTTACAAATAGCGCAAAACTCTTTCGCCTTCTTCCTTTGGTAAGTAATGCGCAGTGTTTTGTTGATTTCCCATACAAATAGCTTACTGCCTTGCTGGTAAGAATTGTTTCCATGTAAGGCTCAACATGCCGAAGAATAATTGCGGATGATAAAATGCTGATGACAGCATGCGGATGATAACATGCGAATGACAAAATGCGGATAATAAAAATACGGATGGCAAGAATTGGCGGATTATAAAATGCGGATAATAAAAATACAGATGATAAAGTGCAAATGATAACATACGGATGATAAAAATGCGGATTATAAAATGCGGATGGAAATATGCGGATAAAATGCTTATGGAAAATTGTGAATGACACTATGTAGATGATAAAATCCATACGTATACGGTGTTTCCTTAAAGCCCTGGTTGTAAATAAACCAGGCCATCTTATATACTTTAGGCCGGAAGAAGTCCAACATTTTATATTCAATCACAAAACAGCTGGTCAAAACATTTTTATGCCGCCCGGCCGAATCCAAAAACATCCCGGCTAGTTTTGGTAGAATAATAACAGACTGGACTTTCATCGTCAGACTCTGTTCTTCCTTCGCTACATCGAAGTGGACTTTCGCTGTCTACAATATTAAGCAAATTTTCAATGCCGAAAACAAGCATTGCTCAAATTAAATGAAGCACCGCTACAGTTAAGCAACAGAGCACTTTTTTCGCATGTTAACAGTATTAGCCACATCTAAACAAGACGAGGACTGGGAGAACTCCAGGCCACCCTGCCTAATCCGCAAGGCATACATCTGGCTAGCATTTTCACAATTACCATGTATTTCAGCGAATACGTTAAAGCTTGTGATCTTAACGGACATACAGTTGAAATTTAGTTGGGTTTTAAACGAGTTAATTGAGTCCCAGTTCACTCCCAGTCGAGTTGAACCTGACCCACTCGAATATAGGCCTTATCACGGTTTTGGACGCCATCTTGACGGGTAGGCAAAGCGGTCAGAAATTACAGTGTTTGTATAGGAAATCGGTCTGTTCGAGAAACAATTAGGGATTAATTGTACGCGTGAACAGATCGGACTTTTTAGTAATTTCCACGAGTGGCTGCCGCAGCCACGAGTGGAAATTAGAAAAAGTCCGATCTGTTCACAAGTACAATTAATCCCTAATTGTTTCGAGAAAAAAGACCGATTTCCTTTTAATAATACGGCAACCGTGAATACAAGCTTCTGGCTGACGTCTTTTTGCTATTGAGGGATGCTAGAATGAAGCAACGGTGTGATAAAATATGTTAGTACGTTTCTCCATACGATATTAGTTTTCTTTCCAAAACGAGCCACATAGACCAGCAAGTTCCAAGTTTGTAACATTAAGTTCAATTTCATTGGCTTTGAAGCTGTCAAAACTCTGAACGCAAGAGCGACTTTTTGATGAATAATCAACATGTACAGGAAAGAAAATGCACGTCGAAACCAGTCGAGACGGTATCAAAAGCGTTTTATTTATTGACAAAACTTGCGTGAAATCGTTTTAAGAAAAGTTTACAGCCTTAATTTAAACTATGTCATGGAGCTAAAGATACAAGGACGAGTTCATTCGGGAAATTACTGAGGATAACTGTGCAAAGACAAGTGAAGTTGAAATGGGAAGACTAGTTCAAAGTGTTCGTCAACGAAGTTTGTAAGTTTTTAAGATTTTCAAACCATGGACTTTAATTGCTTTGCTTGGTCCGCGGCTCATGAATTCTTCAGAAACGCCAGCTGGACATTTTTGTTACTAGTCGCCTCCATTCTTGGAACGACCATCCTTCCTTAAATTAGATATTCTCATCTTCGTAGGGCTTGACTCGGCAAACATGACATATAGTCGCGGCCATTTTCATTCTTTGCAGACTTGAAGTGTTCATTGCGCGAGTTGTAGTCTTCTTGCCTTCCTCTTAAACCAAAATGTTGAGTCATTAAGTACCAAGTTGTGTTTAGTCGACAAGCCGTTCCCGACTCTGGCTCGCAGCTGCCGTCTTTCTTCTTTAACTACTTTAATTCGGTGTAGAAATCTCCGAGAACCTCTTCAAGATGTTCGAGCGAGAGATTTTCAATGCAGCCTTTCGGATTTTTCCTCTTGGAAGCTCACTCCAAATATCTGCGTAGCTAAGTTTTGGTCGATTTTGTTTTTGTTTTTATTTACTACTGCTTCTTCATACAAAGCATTTTTTGTTTGTCGTCAACCGCAAACTTGAATTTATCCGATCAAATGCGACCGATACAATTAAAATGTTCAGCTATCGATACAATTTGGGATAAATTTATCAGCTTCCAACCAATCAGAAGCGAGTATTTACGGTAGCAGTATTATTAGTATGGGAATCCGATAGCAAATAACTTCTTCCAAATATGAATTTTTCACAATTTGTGAATCAAAACGTTAGGATACTAGTTATAAGATTGCATTCAACAAGTTTGAAGAATGTAGCTTTCCTATAAGTCGCTGAACTATTTGTTGTTTTTTTTTTTAAGTTTCCAGACATTTGTCTGTAAATTTTATTCCCGCGAACAGCGTTTAGACGTTTGCCTACCGGCCAGCCAAATTTACAGACAAATGTATGGAAAATTAGACTTAATTTTACTGAACGTCTTCTTGCCAGGCTAGATCCTTTAAACTTGGTGAATACAATCTTCTACCTAGTATTTTAACGTTTCGATTCAGAAATTGTGTAAAGTACCATTTTGGAAGAAGTTATTGGCTATCGGATTCCCATACAAACACTGTAATTTCTGACCGCTTTGTCTACCCGTCAAGATGGCGTCGAAAACCGTGATAAGGCCTAAGGCTATTGTCACACATGATCAATCAATTAATTTTAATCTGGCTTTATTCATCGCTTAAGAAAACAACAAAACCAGAAAGTGATTTAACAACCTTGTTAGAAGGGGAAACTAGAAATGTCTACTATTAAATGGTGTAGACAACAATAAACATGAAACAACCCTTTTACAAACCTCTAACAGCATAAAAAATACTTTGCAAATGTTAGTACCAATTTAAGAGTCGACCGATAGCTTCAGAAACGCAAGCAGCAGAAATTTTATTAAGGTGCGCTGCTCTCTCTCTCTCTTTCCTTTTTTTTCAGTAAAGCCGCTGCGTTGCAATAACAAAAGATTGTTTACAGTTTGTTCCGCCATTTAAAAAAAAAATAAGTTGCATCAGAAGCATCAGGTTATAAAAGACGCACTGAAAAAAAAAACGTTTGCCAGTTGACCGCTCCATTGGAAATTGTCGCCCATTATGTCACACTGCCGAATGCTGTTCATTGTCACTTTTTATAGGCGTTCACCGCGGCGCAAGTTCTTTTTAACTCTTTTATTATAAATCAGCTACCGGCAAAGGTACCAGAAAACAACGTCTTTGTCGGACCGCCTTTGTTTATGCGCTGCCGAAGCATACAAAAGGTTTCTCGTGTAGAAACCGTCATTCAGTTCATGAAGCAGAAGGTGATCACTTTTCTTGCTCGTACCAACACTGAACTTGCATTAAGGAGTGTAGGAGATTCCGTTCACTCGATTCTATTATCGAATCTTTACCTGGCAGACTCTCGTCTACTTCGAGTCCTAGGCCCTCGATGCCAGTCTCCGGCAAGTCGCTGTCCTTTTCCATCAGCGCGATCCTGGTCCTAGAGGAAGATTGGAAACAACAAGATTTGCTAAAGAAAGGTTAGTTTCTCTTCATAGTATCTCGCGATGAGAGATGGTATTAGATTCCGGTGTTACTGTTAGAGTATAACTTGT
>JAHPZR010035945.1:12500-18600 GCA_019787425.1 Platygyra sinensis
AAAATCAAACAAACACAGCCAGCTCTTAATTATACCATTCTTTTATTGTGCTTTTAAAAGTCAGTGTTAATCGCTTAATTGATCTTTCAAAACCAAAAAAAAAAAAAAAGAAAAGAAAAGAAACTTGAAAATCACATTGATCGCAAAGTTCCGGGAATGGCGGCCAAACATTGATATTCACGGAAATAGCAGACTGAAGTATTTTTTTTAAAAAAAATAAAGGACTATGACTTTTACAGTTAATTCATTGAATATGGGGGTGCTTGCTGTAGCTAGGAAAAAAGAACAGAGGACTTCAAGGTTTAGTCCTGTTTAAGGTAATCCATTTTAATAGGTAGTCCATCGACGTAGTCTATTGACAAGTGGTTGCAGTTTTGGTCATCGGTAAATAGATCACTGTACCTGCGAAATTCCCCCGCTGTACGACCTGTGCGCGTGATACGCACGCACGATAGTCTCAAGCTCAATCCTATGATCAAAATTTGTATGCCGAAACATGTATAATTTCTTTTGGTTATTGTACCCAGGAAAAATAGGCTTCTCGAAGCTGGGACCAGGGTACCGAAAAAAGTAAAATATTAAAGAAAAACAAAACTTGTCCAAAAGTAAAGTTTGTGATGGAATCGGACAAATAACATTTCAGACTGTTCGCAAAAATGTGTTCTTATCATTAGGTTGTTTGATTCGATGTTTAGAATAAAGCCAAAAAATTATTTTCTGTTTTGTTTACTTTTAGAATTATGTAATGTGTGGATCTCCTCAGAATTGACGTGAAGGCCGCCTAACTCGTTGTGCTGCTGTTCGCGTTAACTAAAAATTTTAAAATCGAATTTAAAGTCTTTAATTTTCTAGAAGTGGTTCACTCAGAGTCTGCCAAAACGAGATTTTGAGACGACTACCCTTAAATAATGAGACAAAACATACAATAATCAGGAGACCCAAACTAAATTCCAAGTGCAACTTTGCAAATCCTTGAGGCACAATTATAGCGAAGATATTTGTTTACAAACATTGCTTTTGTTATTTAAATGTTGAAAACGTTAAACAAAAGAACTCTTTGTTTCACCAGCCAATAGTTCTCTGGTTGGCATATTATTAACAATAGGTGACGTCACTGATATCTTTGCTATAATCAAAACAACTCACATCATTTCACATGATCGTAAATCTTTGATTGATGGTGCAGCGTCGAAAGTACAGCTTAATATAATATTATCTTCTATGATAAAATGGTGCTATGCGTGTGACATACACATGATGTGCAAGTATGAACTTGTTTACAATTCTCATAATTTAAAGCTAAGATCAAAACACATATATATGTCTTTTGGCGCACTAAGGTCACGGGCGGTCATTAATTCTCCTTAATGGTGCAAAATTGCCTTTTTTCCTTTCTTCCACGAAATCCATGCGACATTTATCTACTGGCACAAATCAGAAGACTTTCACGGTAAGCCATTTTTCTCGGTTTGTTTTGTTTTGTTTTGTTTTTTTTTTTCAATATTTCCTCTACAGAACTTACTTCCCCTGAAAGGTTTGGATACTTATAACTTAAGTCAATACATCCAAGCAAATTGTTAACTAGAGAGGGCATCAATGACAAGCTCTTTAATGTAGGTTACCAGTACGTGTTTCTGCCAATTGAAGGGTCGTCAATTTACTGACTGAAATATTACTAGAAATGTTTTGTAGCTAATTTCAAAAGCTGGATACTTCTCAGAACAATATTGGACAATCCCCCACTGCACCCCATCCCTTCCCCCACAAAGCTGATATTATGTTAATTGTTATATAATTATTTTGCCAAGTCTTTGAGAACTTCAAACATAGATAGGCGAAACTTAAAGGATGTTAACAAAGCAGAAAGAGCTCTCCGTTATACCTGCAATTTTATGTTACTTTGCTTAAGTCAGGATTAATAAGCTAAGTGACATTCAAAACAATTCATCTCTTGGTGTTCATATTGACCAGACTCTATCCTGGAATGTTCAAGTTGAGAATTTATGTAAGAAAATTGCGCCTGGTATCGGAGCGTTGAAGAGAGTGAGGGCTTTTGTTCCACACGAGACTCCCCGATCAATCTTCATGTCCTTAGTACAGCCTCACTTTGATTACTGTAACTCTGTCTGGGGATGTTGCGGCAAAACCCTAGCCAGTAAACTTCAAAAACTTCAAAATCGCGCCGCACGTATACTCACTTACTCGAACTATGATGCCAACGCTGATAACCTCATTAAAAAACTTGGATCCATAAGACTGTGATGGTTTATAAGTCGCTTAATGGTCTTACTCCCGATTACCTTAGTTTCAAATTTGTTGACCGTAGTAGCGTCTCCAATTACCCCTTAAGGAACACTGAGGGCAAACTAGCCATCCCACAGCCACACACAAACTATATGAAGAATGGCTTCAGTTACTCTGGAGCAGTTCTTTGAAATAGCTTACCAATCGAGTTGCGGCAGGCTGACTCCCTTAGCGTTTCTTGAGGGCAGCGTCGTATCAAAACTAGAAGAAATAATGACTATTCTTTCACATCAGCTTTTTTCATTACCTTTTATTGACAAATGAGCAAAATATCGAAACTATAATAATTTTGCCGCTAAGCTGTAAACCCCGAGAGACATTCCTCTGAAGAGGCCACGTGACTGTCTAGAAACACGTTCGAGTTCAAGAGCAAATATCTCGATTGTGGGAGAAAAATCTGAATTAAAATTTATATCAAAAAAGAGCTCTTACTTCGTTTTAAAAGGTTCTAAAGCCAAACCTGCGGGTATCCGCCTGTACGTGACGCGGTGAGAGGCTCAATTTGGGCTTAATGGTACTTTGTTTACAAAGACAAAATTCTAAAATCTTCACTTGATGGATCATTCAGTATCGAGAAAGGATTCGCAGCTCCTGTGTTGGCCGCAGTATAAGCCATCAATTAAAGGTATTAACGCTTTTTCAATTTTATTTGAAAATGCACACAAAAAGATCTGCAAAGAAAATGAAATTCATTTGTTCGACAGTTAGCGACGAGTACTTTCCGGTATATTCGTCAATTCTCAAAAAACCTTCCAAGCTTTTCCGACAAGCAAACACTGGCAACTGGCATACAAAAAGGTTTATTCAACTCTCTCTTTCCTGTGATAAACTTTACTTTGAACATGAAAAACTCTCGCATATTTGTAGCAGATGCGATACCATTGAAAGAGCCAGATTTTACTCTAGAGCGAATAACTGTTAACTTCAGGATTAACATTTGGTAGTGAGTTCTACATTCAGTGTTTCATCACATACGGGGCAAAATTACTGAATGCTGATTGGCTGAGACAGAGGGCATTTTTTCTTAATTTTTGTAATTGCCCCCGGGCAAAATTACTTGATGCTGATTGGCTGAGCACGCCTGCATTGAGTTGGTTTCCCGCTTCAAACGGATTTTGAAAAGAAATTTCAGAAACGCATCGCTTCTGAGTTTGATCTAAACGCGGTTATTTTATCTTAACGTGAAAGAGAATCAACATGCAACAAAGCGCAGTCTTTTGGTGGAAAAGCAAAAGGATTTTTCCGACTAAAAATGCATTGATTCGCAGCCTGAAAAACGTTTGAGTGGAGACGGCTGGTGTTGCACGAAACATAGAATTACAGAACTTCATGGCCGCCAAACTGAAAGTTAACTTCTTCGTTTTGCTTCGGGTCGCCTTATTAGTATTACAGCTCACTTTATCGGCGTAAAAACAGCGTAAATTTTGTTGGTACGTGAAGTTTTCACAGTGGAAAGGACAGTTTTGGATTCAAGAAGTTATTAGAGCTCGTTTGGACACTTGTTTACGTCTATCATCGATCGAAGAACTGTAAGTAGTTTCACGCCGTTGCAAGCTTCGCAAAACAGGTGAATAAAATTAGATTGCTTATAGTTTTGTTTGTAAAGAAATGGCTTTGAGTGAATTGAACCAAGTTGCTATGTTTTGCTTACTCTTATAGTAGGCTTTCCCCGTGTTACTGCTAGCCTGTTAAATAATGACAACCGGCAAACCTGTTTACGCGACGGCAAGAGCTTGAACCTTTGTACAAAATTTTGCCCTTTATGTGATAAACAAGTAATCGCAAGTGCTCTCGGGCAATTAAGGATTAATTTCACTTGTATTTTCAAAGTTTTCCAAATTGCCCTCGTCGCTTCGCGACTCGGGCAATTTTGTGAAAACTTTGAAAATACTCGTGAAATTAATCCTTAATTGCCCTCGGCCCCATGCGATTACAATATACTTTATCGACAATACGGGGCAAAAATTACTGAAATGCTGAGTTGCTGAGACAGGAGGGCATTTTTTCTTCATTTTTTTGTAAATTGCCCCGGGCAATACATTCTTGATGCGGATTCGGCTGAGCGACGCCTGCGATCTGAGGTGGTTTTCCCGCCTCAACACGGATTTTGAAAAGAAATTTCAGAAACGCAATCGCTTGCTGAGTTTGATCTTAACACCGGTTATTTCCATATTTCATCGTAACGTGAAAGAGAATATAACAGTGCAAACAGAGCGCAGTCTTTTGGTAAGATAAAGACCAAAGGATTTTTCCCTAGACAATAAAAAAATGCACATTGCTTCGCAGCCTGCAAAAAACGTTGTGAGTGGAGACGGCTGGTGTTGCACGAAACATAGAATTACGAGAGCTTTCATGGCCGTCCAAACTGCGAAGTTAATTTCTTCGTTTTGCTTCGGGTCGCCCTATATTAGTATTACAGCTCCACTTTATATCGGCGTAAAAACAGCGTAATTTTCGTTTGGTCACGTGAAGTTTTCACAGTGGACTCGGGCAATTTTGTGAAACTTTGAAAATACTCGTGAATTAATCCTTAACTGGCCCTCGGCCCCATGCGATTACATATACAAATTGCACTCCACTCAGTTCATTACCATTATTAATGTCCGCTTTTAATCGAAGATTTAGCAGCGGTGGACTCGGTTTGGTCATTCAGGATAAATTTGCTTTCACCGGCAAACCTTCGTTAATAAAACCGGTCATACTGCGGGTATACGTGTCGGGTCATACGGCGTCAGTACCAAAATGCCCAGGCTGCAGACCGAAGTACAAAAATCTCAGACTTTAGGTACAAAATGCAGACTGCCCAGTGAACGAGTAACAAAATCCAGACTTAAGGTTTCAAATGCAGGACACATGACAGGAAAAAAAACTGGCTTTTCTTTCATGTTAGAAACGTGGCATTAACATTTGAGTACATACGTTACACTAAATTGTTCACGCAGTAACCTTGCAGTGCCACTCTCCATACTGTGTTTGTACGCGGCAGATCCAAATTGCGCAATACTAGCCGTTTCTCTTTTACAGTAATACAGAGATCTCGCGTTAAACAGTCCGAAAACCCCCTTGGAAAGTTTAAAACGGTGTAAGAATGAATTGTTATGAATTCTTTTTCATAGTTATCGTTAAAGTGCGCGTTTTCAATGATATAAAACAGCTGAGTTTACATTCCCCAAGAAATGCGAAAGTAGCTCATGAGGACTGTGATTGCGTGACAGGGCGTCACAGTAGGTACAAGTTTATAAAATCGAATGCTGGACAACGTTTTCGGACTTAAGAGACTTAAAAAAAAAACCAGTTTTTCTTGTCTCCATTTTGTACTCAGTCTGCAGTCTGCATTTGTTACTCCAGCCTTATTTATTATTCGGTAACAAATATGACAACTGGCTAACAAACACTTTACTCAAAGTGGTTTCTCATAAACAAACAACAGCAAGTAAACCCACAAAGGCCCGGCTTTCTTTCTCTTACAACACCTATCTTTATTGCAACACTTAGGTCCACTTAATGCTCTTAACCTGAAGATTGCCTGTAAACGCATCGTCATAACTTTGTAAAAAACTTTACTGCCTCACACTTTCTCATAAATTCACTAATTCGACATGAATGAGTTTGCCTCATAAGAGCACTTTGATTATCAATTTGTTACCACTCGGTATAACCACTGACTTTTATACAATAAAGCTTTTATTTGACATGATACTGATCGATACTTACTGAAATTTTGGGATAGAATCGATCGCATGAAAACTCCATTAGGGAATTTTCTTCATCCAATCACAATCGCGAACGATTGTTT
>JAHPZR010035947.1:0-10914 GCA_019787425.1 Platygyra sinensis
TGTATTTGTAATGTATTTGTATTGAATTCGAAAAAGGATCTTAATTTCTACGGTTAAGTCTACCGTCCGCACTAATCCGTCACGAAAACACAGCTTTCCCAAAACGTTTTTAAACTAAAGAGACTTGAAAAGGGCGACCAACAGGTTGCATCTGAGTGCGGACGAAACGTTTTGAAAATAGAGTTTTTTCGAAAACGATGTGATTACGGCAGTCATGTGATTTCCCTTAAAGAGTTTTCCTCAAACAAAACTCCAAAATAACGTTGATTGTTGTGTTTTTAAATTTCCACGGCGTAGTGTGGACGGAAAACATTTGACACGTTTGCAGAGCGAAACTTCTGTTTTCAATTGAGTTCCTCCAGCGTAATGTCAACGAGGCCTCAACAAATTCAGGCCACATTGCCGGACAACTCCGATAATAAGTCCGCCCATAAAAAATACCCCACCCACTCCCCCCAAAAATCAATTTCCACGGAAAAATCTTTCTATTGTAAGGTGCTCCTGAATCTTAGTCATGGTCTTGCCTTTTAAAAAAACCCATTTATGTGGTCTCGGGTACCGAGACAACCCCCTCGCCGAGTTACCTTGGCCGAGGTAACTTAATTAAACCTTTTTGCTTTGCAAATTAACCAACTGTTGGCATAAGTATTGCGAATCCGTCCCGGGGGACTGTGATCGAATTAACGAAGGGAACTCAAAGAAGGAGGGATATCTGTTCATTCGATTATTCAATAAGAGTTATGAATAATCATACAGGGCCAACTTTTACTCGGACTAGAGGATCTACGTTTTCACATATAAACGCACGACAAAGTTGCCACGGGGGAAGGTTTGTCTTGGGTACCCGAGACCATATAACTACGAACTATGATATTAGAAGCGCAGCTATATTCACCTGGCTTCTGTTATTTTAACGAAGATTTTTCAATCACAAATGGCGGAAATCACTTCAATTGAAGTGCCAATTATAAATTAAACCATTGAATCTTTTCTATTTATTTTCAGTAGCAGTAGATGCAAATAAATCTCATCAATAAACATAAAATCGAACGTGACTGCTGAAGCAATACTGCAGTTTAAATAAAAAGCAAAGATTAAGGAAGAAGAGCTACAAAATAAAAAGCAACTAAATTATTAAGCGGCAGATTACAACACGGGAAAGAAAGCTGAGAATTACACACATTTCCCAGGGCAACGCTACGTCAAACAAACTATTTGCCTCCACCTGGTAATGGCTAATGTTTACAAAGAAGTTAAGTCACAATTATGCACATTAATTCAGCACATAGATGTTTATATGAAGCCTCTTAGTCTTGATAATTTTAAGGCCAAAAATTTCCCATGCGGCCGTTAGATGGGTGAAATGTGACATGCAATTGTCACATTTTTTTGTCCGGAACAGCCATGTGACTCTAATCTGTTCCGCTTGTCATCTTGGTTTTCACAAACGCTGTATCACATGTGTGAGACCCATTTCATTAGTCTGAAAGCTGGCTTTAAATGAACGTCAGCAAGAGAATCTAAACCTGCCACTAACCTTTTCTGGCCGCTTCTCGTTTTATAAGAACTTCTGTAGAACCAATAAGTTTATCTGTCAGCGGATAGTCAAATTCCATGTAAATCTCGTAGTTTCGTTGTGGAGTTAGGTCTTCTTGGACTTCAATGAGAAACATTTCAAGTGTCTCTTTCTTCATTGTTCCTATGACTGGTAATTGCCGATCTGTGTTTCTTTCGGCTTTCCCTCTTTCAATCAGTCCTTCTTCTTCAATTACACCTTCTCCCCATGTTGCGGGAACATCTTGTACTTTATGATTCTTTTCAAACACCGCAGCCTTAGATACATTTATTTCTTTCAAATGAAGAATAATATTTGCTGTGCTCTTGGCGCAGGTGACTAATATCTTAACATTTCCCTTCACCTGAAATAGTTTCAAGTCAGTTTTCAATTCGATTTCATAGCTAACAGGGAAAAGAGTCTGGGGAAGCCGTATTGAGTGCCAAGGAAATTTTCGCTCTTCGGCAGCACTACTCTTCGTAAGCGAACCGTCGCCGCGATATTCTATAATCATTTCAGTCAGTGCCAGACTTGCCAGAAACAGACCGAGCATGAACAGAGGAACGCAACTTGGTCGACATGCTGGCCTTGTGTACATATCGAATGCGACGACCAGGTTCCGTAACAATCTCTGAGCGATTTCACTAAATTGACAGCACTTCTCCTAGTTGTAGTTGTACGAGCCAACCACGAGCCTAAGTCCACCTTGAGTCACGGGTCAACATCGAGTCAATCACGAGTAAAGTTTCAATTTGTCCCGAAACAAATTTCAATTGTAGGAAAATAAAATATAGTGAAAATGAATTGTCTTAACAGGTAACTGACAGGGCGTGTTAATCAGGCTCTCCTCGATCGCAGCCCGAAATTTCCATGAGAGACAACCCTCTCGCGCACGCGTAGCACGAATGCTATCAAGTAACTTTTCTTTTAGTCAGTAGATAAGTCAACGAGATTCATATCACTTACTGTTTGGATAAGACAAACTTACCTTGATAATTTGCAATGGACTCAGCAAATAGTGCGTGACTTTCATGTTTGTAATAGTGTTGGAGGCTGATCACAAATACACACGATTCCCGAGTTGAGCCTGTTGTTAACTGCTTAGACAATCTATACTCTTAGATTTTATTTCCAACAGTTTAATTTTTTTCGGGGCAAAATAACAAAAAAAAATTAAAAAAATTGTCTCGGCTCCGAGAGGTTGACTCGTGACTCGAGGTTGACTAAGGCTCGCTTAAGGCTCGGGTAACGCTACAACTCAGTATGGGATTGCTTGCTAATTGGTTCAATATAAACAATCTAAGAACCGACGATACTTGCTGTCAGCGCTTTCCTAACTGAAATTTACATTTTCAATATCGTTCAACTAACCTCCGTTAACTGTATTTATCTCTTACATAATCAACGTTCCATATTTCATTGTTGGCTAAAGGATTTCAGAAAATTGCAGTCTAAAGTCGGTATTGTCATTTCTATGCTTTTGAAAAGAAAAAATAAAATTGCAAGATTGATGGTTATACACTTGCTTTCATATATTTACGTCAAGATATTCATGGAACTTTATTTGCTAAGGTAACCGTGTGAATATGAGTGCACTCGCCTCGCCTAAACGCTAGTGCAATTTGAAAGAACTTTCAAATATCACTCGTTGAGTAAATACACTCGCATTCATACGGTTACCTATACACAGGAATTAAGAACACTATCCTATATTACTCTTGTATAAGATTCACCAAAAAAATATGTGCAAACTCAAATGCATTCTTTTTGTAGTAGTTATTTGTGAACACCCCCGTATGTTATGTATAGTAATTAAGCCAACTGCTACTTGTAAATTAAATAATCGAACTATGGGATCTTAGAAAAGCTCAACAAAGCTTGCAAAGATCTCATGCTTTTAGAATACTCAGAAACTGACAAGCGTGACAAGCTTCAGAGGCAACCTTGATGTATCTCTATTAAATCTTTTGGAAAAGCATACGCATCTCCTCGTATATCTATCGAAGGTTTTACTCCACTGTCGCGTTGAAAGAAAGATAAACAGATTTGGAAAAGTGTGTTTGTAGTGAGTGCTATGTCCTGGCTTTCCGAGATACAGTCGAAGCCCTTAAGCGCGCTATCGAGTCTGCTACCACTTTCCTTGCCTTTTATGCGATCGGTAAGCGAAATTCAAGGGTAAAATGGAGAGTTGAACATTAGAACAACAAGAAACAGAAGAACACACTTCAGTGCAGTCATTTATTTCCAGGTCAACTGGAGAATTACATTTACAACAAAGCACTACAACTGAGTACAAACAAAATGTTGCTATTACAACCATACAACCGGCACTGTGGTTACACCACAGGACTCCTGAAAAAAGGACATTACTGAAACACATTTTATCGAGTGATTACCGCGAGAGCGGCTTACAGTGCGTTTCTTTGGGATGATCAGGGTCACTCGAAATATGGTGCATCAATGGATCTCAGTGATAATGGATCATTAATTCTAATCCGGACCATGCCAAAGAAACGCACCCGTATAAATTTACAAGCTCCAAAAGAACCATTTTTTAAATAAGTACCAAGAAATATAATACTCCCACACTGTACACCCACAATTAAAACCATAAAATGTCACATAAAACTCCTCTTCCTAAAAAGCATTCAAAATGAACGTGGGAAATAAGAGAAGACGGTGTTACTTCAGCACAAAAAAAACTTGTAAAAGCTTTGAATTGCGTGACGGACATGTTCCAGTCACGGCACTCGCAAGTCCTCAGCATGTGATACAGATCATGTATATTCAAATCCAAGTAGAGCAAAATTATTCACTTCTTTCTTTTCCGGTTCACTTTAAATAAAACACAAATATTATAAAAACTGCAAAAAAAAACCCCTTTCTTTGTAATATGTCACTACAGAACAAGATTGCCGAGACACTCGTCGGGCCTTTCCATCATCCTTACTACAGCAAGACCAACATTTCATTCTAAAAGCACAACCATTGTCTCAGCTTATCTCCAGGCCTTTAAACATTCCACACGTAACTAGGATGTGGAAGAATCAGATCCTGATATGAAATAGTAACACCCATCCAAGTGCACACAAAAAGAAAACGTCTGTAATTGGGTATTGATGGAAAAGCGTATTGATTTAGAGCGAGAAGTGTTGTGAACAGATTGGCAACACCATAGCCTATCAGGCTAGCGAAATGCAAAACCTAAAGTCTTCCAATTTCTATTTTGTATCCGTCTGTTTGTTTGTTTGTTTGTTTGTTTGTTTGTTGTTTGTTCATTTCTTTTTTCCAATGTTTTGCTTGAGAGAGTCACTCCACCGTCGCCCAAATCATAAAGGTGTCTTATGTAATGTAAAATAATGTTCGTGATAATTCCCTTATTGCCTTGACGCCCAATATCTACAGGATTAAAATTAAGAAAAAAGTATGTTTTTTGAAGTCCACCACTCCATTACAAAAAATACCAATAATTCATTTTCACGTTCACAAATTTAAAATGTTAAGTAATAGTTTGGCATTTCTGACAGGAAAAAGTAATAACACCATGTTAATGACCCAGCTCAAGTTTACAAATTAGTTTTGAAATGGTCTCAAGACCAAATATATCATATTTTTAGGAGCTGAAGGTAAATTATTCATATTGTAATGATTATTTTACTGAATGAATATATCCTGGATATTAATCAGTTTAACTTGACGAGGAATGTTACGTATCTTAATTTCATGTCACAATTAAATACGACCCATATTTTCATGGTCTAGATTGTGATAACTCATGTGAGCCACAAGCTTTCTCTCAGTTATCGTAAAACAAGGGACGGACTATTATTTTCCGGAGGGGGTTTTCTGGGGCATGAAAATTTATTGTCATCTTTAGGTTGTACATGCTTTGTTTTACACTTTAGTGTAAAACAATGCATGTACAACCTAAAGATGACAATAAATTTTCATGCCCCAGAAAACCCCCTCCGGAAAATAATAGTCCGTCCCTTGTTTTACGATAACTGAGAGAAAGCTTGTGGCTCACATGAGTTATCACAATCTAGACCATGAAAATATGGGTCGTATTTAATTGTGACATGAAATTAAGATACGTAACATTCCTCGTCAAGTTAAACTGATTAATATCCAGGATATATTCATTCAGTAAAATAATCATTACAATATGAATAATTTACCTTCAGCTCCTAAAAATATGATATATTTGGTCTTGAGACCATTTCAAAACTAATTTGTAAACTTGAGCTGGGTCATTAACATGGTGTTATTACTTTTTCCTGTCAGAAATGCCAAACTATTACTTAACATTTTAAATTTGTGAACGTGAAAATGAATTATTGGTATTTTTTGTAATGGAGTGGTGGACTTCAAAAAAACATACTTTTTTCTTAATTTTAATCCTGTAGATATTGGGCGTCAAGGCAATAAGGGAATTATCACGAACATTATTTTACATTACATAAGACACCTTTATGATTTGGGCGACGGTGGAGTGACTCTCTCAAGCAAAACATTGGAAAAAAGAAATGAACAAACAACAAACAAACAAACAAACAAACAAACAAACAGACGGATACAAAATAGAAATTGGAAGACTTTAGGTTTTGCATTTCGCTAGCCTGATAGGCTATGGTGTTGCCAATCTGTTCACAACACTTCTCGCTCTAAATCAATACGCTTTTCCATCAATACCCAATTACAGACGTTTTCTTTTTGTGTGCACTTGGATGGGTGTTACTATTTCATATCAGGATCTGATTCTTCCACATCCTAGTTACGTGTGGAATGTTTAAAGGCCTGGAGATAAGCTGAGACAATGGTTGTGCTTTTAGAATGAAATGTTGGTCTTGCTGTAGTAAGGATGATGGAAAGGCCCGACGAGTGTCTCGGCAATCTTGTTCTGTAGTGACATATTACAAAGAAAGGGGTTTTTTTTTGCAGTTTTTATAATATTTGTGTTTTATTTAAAGTGAACCGGAAAAGAAAGAAGTGAATAATTTTGCTCTACTTGGATTTGAATATACATGATCTGTATCACATGCTGAGGACTTGCGAGTGCCGTGACTGGAACATGTCCGTCACGCAATTCAAAGCTTTTACAAGTTTTTTTTGTGCTGAAGTAACACCGTCTTCTCTTATTTCCCACGTTCATTTTGAATGCTTTTTAGGAAGAGGAGTTTTATGTGACATTTTATGGTTTTAATTGTGGGTGTACAGTGTGGGAGTATTATATTTCTTGGTACTTATTTAAAAAATGGTTCTTTTGGAGCTTGTAAATTTATACGGGTGCGTTTCTTTGGCATGGTCCGGATTAGAATTAATGATCCATTATCACTGAGATCCATTGATGCACCATATTTCGAGTGACCCTGATCATCCCAAAGAAACGCACTGTAAGCCGCTCTCGCGGTAATCACTCGATAAAATGTGTTTCAGTAATGTCCTTTTTTCAGGAGTCCTGTGGTGTAACCACAGTGCCGGTTGTATGGTTGTAATAGCAACATTTTGTTTGTACTCAGTTGTAGTGCTTTGTTGTAAATGTAATTCTCCAGTTGACCTGGAAATAAATGACTGCACTGAAGTGTGTTCTTCTGTTTCTTGTTGTTCTAATGTTCAACTCTCCATTTTACCCTTGAATTTCGCTTACCGATCGCATAAAAGGCAAGGAAAGTGGTAGCAGACTCGATAGCGCGCTTAAGGGCTTCGACTGTATCTCGGAAAGCCAGGACATAGCACTCACTACAAACACACTTTTCCAAATCTGTTTATCTTTCTTTCAACGCGACAGTGGAGTAAAACCTTCGATAGATATACGAGGAGATGCGTATGCTTTTCCAAAAGATTTAATAGAGATACATCAAGGTTGCCTCTGAAGCTTGTCACGCTTGTCAGTTTCTGAGTATTCTAAAAGCATGAGATCTTTGCAAGCTTTGTTGAGCTTTTCTAAGATCCCATAGTTCGATTATTTAATTTACAAGTAGCAGTTGGCTTAATTACTATACATAACATACGGGGGTGTTCACAAATAACTACTACAAAAAGAATGCATTTGAGTTTGCACATATTTTTTTGGTGAATCTTATACAAGAGTAATATAGGATAGTGTTCTTAATTCCTGTGTATAGGTAACCGTATGAATGCGAGTGTATTTACTCAACGAGTGATATTTGAAAGTTCTTTCAAATTGCACTAGCGTTTAGGCGAGGCGAGTGCACTCATATTCACACGGTTACCTTAGCAAATAAAGTTCCATGAATATCTTGACGTAAATATATGAAAGCAAGTGTATAACCATCAATCTTGCAATTTTATTTTTTCTTTTCAAAAGCATAGAAATGACAATACCGACTTTAGACTGCAATTTTCTGAAATCCTTTAGCCAACAATGAAATATGGAACGTTGATTATGTAAGAGATAAATACAGTTAACGGAGGTTAGTTGAACGATATTGAAAATGTAAATTTCAGTTAGGAAAGCGCTGACAGCAAGTATCGTCGGTTCTTAGATTGTTTATATTGAACCAATTAGCAAGCAATCCCATACTGAGTTGTAGCGTTACCCGAGCCTTAAGCGAGCCTTAGTCAACCTCGAGTCACGAGTCAACCTCTCGGAGCCGAGACAATTTTTTTAATTTTTTTTTGTTATTTTGCCCCGAAAAAAATTAAACTGTTGGAAATAAAATCTAAGAGTATAGATTGTCTAAGCAGTTAACAACAGGCTCAACTCGGGAATCGTGTGTATTTGTGATCAGCCTCCAACACTATTACAAACATGAAAGTCACGCACTATTTGCTGAGTCCATTGCAAATTATCAAGGTAAGTTTGTCTTATCCAAACAGTAAGTGATATGAATCTCGTTGACTTATCTACTGACTAAAAGAAAAGTTACTTGATAGCATTCGTGCTACGCGTGCGCGAGAGGGTTGTCTCTCATGGAAATTTCGGGCTGCGATCGAGGAGAGCCTGATTAACACGCCCTGTCAGTTACCTGTTAAGACAATTCATTTTCACTATATTTTATTTTCCTACAATTGAAATTTGTTTCGGGACAAATTGAAACTTTACTCGTGATTGACTCGATGTTGACCCGTGACTCAAGGTGGACTTAGGCTCGTGGTTGGCTCGTACAACTACAACTAGGAGAAGTGCTGTCAATTTAGTGAAATCGCTCAGAGATTGTTACGGAACCTGGTCGTCGCATTCGATATGTACACAAGGCCAGCATGTCGACCAAGTTGCGTTCCTCTGTTCATGCTCGGTCTGTTTCTGGCAAGTCTGGCACTGACTGAAATGATTATAGAATATCGCGGCGACGGTTCGCTTACGAAGAGTAGTGCTGCCGAAGAGCGAAAATTTCCTTGGCACTCAATACGGCTTCCCCAGACTCTTTTCCCTGTTAGCTATGAAATCGAATTGAAAACTGACTTGAAACTATTTCAGGTGAAGGGAAATGTTAAGATATTAGTCACCTGCGCCAAGAGCACAGCAAATATTATTCTTCATTTGAAAGAAATAAATGTATCTAAGGCTGCGGTGTTTGAAAAGAATCATAAAGTACAAGATGTTCCCGCAACATGGGGAGAAGGTGTAATTGAAGAAGAAGGACTGATTGAAAGAGGGAAAGCCGAAAGAAACACAGATCGGCAATTACCAGTCATAGGAACAATGAAGAAAGAGACACTTGAAATGTTTCTCATTGAAGTCCAAGAAGACCTAACTCCACAACGAAACTACGAGATTTACATGGAATTTGACTATCCGCTGACAGATAAACTTATTGGTTCTACAGAAGTTCTTATAAAACGAGAAGCGGCCAGAAAAGGTTAGTGGCAGGTTTAGATTCTCTTGCTGACGTTCATTTAAAGCCAGCTTTCAGACTAATGAAATGGGTCTCACACATGTGATACAGCGTTTGTGAAAACCAAGATGACAAGCGGAACAGATTAGAGTCACATGGCTGTTCCGGACAAAAAAATGTGACAATTGCATGTCACATTTCACCCATCTAACGGCCGCATGGGAAATTTTTGGCCTTAAAATTATCAAGACTAAGAGGCTTCATATAAACATCTATGTGCTGAATTAATGTGCATAATTGTGACTTAACTTCTTTGTAAACATTAGCCATTACCAGGTGGAGGCAAATAGTTTGTTTGACGTAGCGTTGCCCTGGGAAATGTGTGTAATTCTCAGCTTTCTTTCCCGTGTTGTAATCTGCCGCTTAATAATTTAGTTGCTTTTTATTTTGTAGCTCTTCTTCCTTAATCTTTGCTTTTTATTTAAACTGCAGTATTGCTTCAGCAGTCACGTTCGATTTTATGTTTATTGATGAGATTTATTTGCATCTACTGCTACTGAAAATAAATAGAAAAGATTCAATGGTTTAATTTATAATTGGCACTTCAATTGAAGTGATTTCCGCCATTTGTGATTGAAAAATCTTCGTTAAAATAACAGAAGCCAGGTGAATATAGCTGCGCTTCTAATATCATAGTTCGTAGTTATATGGTCTCGGGTACCCAAGACAAACCTTCCCCCGTGGCAACTTTGTCGTGCGTTTATATGTGAAAACGTAGATCCTCTAGTCCGAGTAAAAGTTGGCCCTGTATGATTATTCATAACTCTTATTGAATAATCGAATGAACAGATATCCCTCCTTCTTTGAGTTCCCTTCGTTAATTCGATCACAGTCCCCCGGGACGGATTCGCAATACTTATGCCAACAGTTGGTTAATTTGCAAAGCAAAAAGGTTTAATTAAGTTACCTCGGCCAAGGTAACTCGGCGAGGGGGTTGTCTCGGTACCCGAGACCACATAAATGGGTTTTTTTAAAAGGCAAGACCATGACTAAGATTCAGGAGCACCTTACAATAGAAAGATTTTTCCGTGGAAATTGATTTTTGGGGGGAGTGGGTGGGGTATTTTTTATGGGCGGACTTATTATCGGAGTTGTCCGGCAATGTGGCCTGAATTTGTTGAGGCCTCGTTGACATTACGCTGGAGGAACTCAATTGAAAACAGAAGTTTCGCTCTGCAAACGTGTCAAATGTTTTCCGTCCACACTACGCCGTGGAAATTTAAAAACACAACAATCAACGTTATTTTGGAGTTTTGTTTGAGGAAAACTCTTTAAGGGAAATCACATGACTGCCGTAATCACATCGTTTTCGAAAAAACTCTATTTTCAAAACGTTTCGTCCGCACTCAGATGCAACCTGTTGGTCGCCCTTTTCAAGTCTCTTTAGTTTAAAAACGTTTTGGGAAAGCTGTGTTTTCGTGACGGATTAGTGCGGACGGTAGACTTAACCGTAGAAATTAAGATCCTTTTTCGAATTCAATACAAATACATTACAAATAC
>JAHPZR010035948.1:0-17500 GCA_019787425.1 Platygyra sinensis
TCCCGCTCTTGTACTGCAACATGTACTTGTATCCCCCTCTATTTTTACTTGCCAATGAAAATAGAAGCTTGCACATGCTCTCAGATTGCCAGCCGATCAGCTCCGCACAGTCTTCCCTGTTTGTGCTTGAGATTGCAGTCAATCTTCATTTGCAATTCAGTTAAGCTGCTGGACTCAAGTGTTTATTTCCCCAACCATCCTCCACATTCTCTCATATCTCTACCGTTGCCACTCTCAGATAGAGCATTGTTTTGTAGGCTGCTAGCATACATCTGCTCCATTTGTGCTGTTATTCCCGGTCATCTATAGTTAAAAAAAGAGCGATTTTTGTAATACCATTTTAGTTGCTGCTTTTCTGAACAAACGGTTTTGGGAGATAAGTGTTCTGGCGACAACCCTTCAGTCCCACACTGAAGTGATGACTGGGTACCATTGCCTATAGGTTGGGTGAGAAACGGTGCGTACATCTACTTCACCTCAATACATCATTCCTGTAACTTGGCCATAGGTACATGCCACCTGGCCTCTGTGCCTCGTGTACACCCATCTCGATGGGCGAAAACCTAGCCCGACAAGTCATTCCACTAGCCCCGGTATCGGACAGCACTTTCGTCGTTATATGCCACTCCTGACACAAGCCTCGAAGTACTGGCCTCGGGCATGTTGCGGCAGCTCTCGGGTCTGGGGACAAACAACACTATCTCCCCTAACTTTCCCCCACATAGAAACAGTGTCCGTTTCTGTGATGACACAGGCATTAACCGTGCTTTATATGTGGTCATTTTCCTTACTTTTCTATTTTTTGCTAATTGTGTTAGTTCATAACAACAAGTCTGATGAGGCTTCAAGACACCACATGTATTAACATTGTTCAAGTGCACTCAAAAGGGCAACATAAACAATAATTATAACAGTATAAATCATTATCATCATCTCTTCTTACTCTATGGGAAGGGCAAAAGGAGTCCACAGTTGCACTTCCACCTCTGGTGTCTTGAGCCACTCCTTTGGCCGTGCACCAACCAAGTTGGCTTCCATCAGGTCTTCCAAGATGCTTCTGGTGTCATGTGATTCTCTGTCTGCCATGTTTCTGTGTAAATTGAGCGTTCCAGGCTATCAAGTTGGGTGTGCTATGTTTTTTCTAACCCTGCCTTAGTGTATTGCCCTATCCAGTTCCAGAACCTTCTTTTATGGTGGTGTTGATATTCTGGACTGTTTTTAACCACAAATCTCTGTTGGTGATCACCACAACCAAGGTGTCCTCAGAATCACTATTAATGATTAGTCATATTTAATGCTTCTTTTAAGTCACAAGCAATTTAATTTAGGTATTCTGTGTAAGATGTTTCAAAGAAGGCTTTGAAAGTAATGCCCAATTCCATTTGATACTATATTTTTCCCAACAGATACACATTCCAAATTCTTTTAAAAAAGATGTCCGTTTCCCACGTGTCCATAGCAGAGGGTAACTCTGTGGTATTCCACTCTGACCGTATGCCAAGACGTGGCAGCAGGTAAGCTTGAACATCCTATGTGAAACAATGCTTAAATCGTAGCCCAGATGGTTATAGGTGTAGATTTCTGTCTGTGAAGGTAACTGTGTTTACAGTAATGTGCAGTTTAAGAAAATATCTCTACTGTAACCCCCCCCCCCCCCCCCCCCCCCCCCCCACACACACAAGGGTGGGAGCCATGGTGACCTCATGGTTACTGTGCTTGTCTCCAGATCAAGCGGTCTGGGTTCAAGCCCGTGGCCGGGGATATTGTGCTGTGCTCTTGGTCAAGACTCTTTAATCTCATGGTGCCTCTCTCCACCCAGGTGTATGAATGGGTACTGGCAAACTTAATGCTGGGGGATAATCCTGTAATAGACTAGCATTCCATCCAGGGGGAATAGAAATTCTCCTAGTAGCTTCATGTTACCGCAACTGGAATAAGCTCCCGCCTGATGGGCCACTTGGCTTGTGTAGACTGAAGTAAGATTTACTACGTTTGTAAACTTTTGGGTTGAATTGACTCAGTCAGTGACTTTCCCTAGCACTTGGATATTAAGCCTTTAACCTTAATAGAATGACTGCTTATTACAAGATGTCAAATCTGCAAGGCATTGGCTTATTGACTCTGAAGATCAGCCTTGATATAAGCCAATCAACACTCTTTTCCGGATATTTTAAAGGCAATGGAGCAGCTTGTTGATAAAGGTCTATGTAAAGCCATTGGAATTTCAAACTTTACAGTGAAGAAAACAAAGACTCTTCTGGAAACTGCTAAAATAGCGCCAGCTTGTAATCAAGGTAATGACCTGAATCAATATAATACTAATAATATCAATGAGTCTTCTCAAACTCATTTAATTTTTAATTCATCAAGTAAAACAAAGAAAATCGCAATTGTGAAGAGGTTTATATACCCAATCTTAATTAGTTTAAATAAATTTTGACAATTTTATTTCAGAATCAAACACTCAAGACAGCATTTCATTGGCTATCAAAACACCTCATATTTTGTCAAAATACTAGCCACTCCACCGTGTGTCGTACTTTCAGCTCTCTTGTCGGTGTTTGGATATCCCAAGGAAACACTGCCTCTCGTGTTTGATATATTACATGATCAATAAAACAACCATGGAACCCAGCAACAGGAGTTATACAATTCTAATGATTGGGTTATGATTATATTGATGATGATAAAATATGAAAGTAAATATTAGTGCATATTTCTTTGTTCATGAACTCCTTGTAGCATGGAGTAAAGTATTAGAATTAGTACATGTATATACTAAAAAAGTGGATAGTGTTAAGCACATGCGCTGATTGGCTCGTCAAACTCCGAATATCCTGTGCTATTTACCTCCGAACAACTCAGGAAAAATGGTGTCCCGGTTTGCATCTGTGCAAGCGAGGAAATCATCCAAATGAATTTTTTGTGGTGTATATTATCTCACTGTTTTAGTATATACTAAAACAACTACATGTATTCACCTCAGTGTCGGTGGCTAGCGTTAGATATTCACCTCGCTGCTTTGTGGCTTGGTAAATATCCACTGCTAGTCACCTCCACTTTGGTGAATAGTTGTTAATTATTAAAAGGTACTAAATAACGTTTTCATGTAATTGTGATGTTAAAATGACAGATTTTTATTAACATATTAAGTGTAAAGTCATAGTTCTAGTGATAGAGAATGCATGCTACTTTCTTACATAACCTTTATAACTTCTTTATAATTGATGATATTTCCACAGTGGAGCTACACCCATATTTACCTCAACCAGAGCTGTTAAAGTTTTCTGCCAGCGAGGGTGAGTCATTATGTAATTTAATTATATCACTGCTTGATATTTTGACTGGGTTTGAGGGAAGCAGTAACTACAGACTGTAATTAACAGACATCAGCATCAATTGGCGACTGATGTAATTTTGATTATATTAATACACTGCTTAAATCTTAGTTTAGCATACCATAATTAAATCTGTCTAGGCCCAGTAGGAAGTTGGAAATTAGTATCTAACATATATTTATGTACAGTTGTATCCAATGTAAATTGTTTCTCGTTATCTTATTATGTTCAGTTTGAGTTATTTGTTTCAGTTGTTTGCTCGGCCCCACTAGCTCTTATGCTATGAACACTGCCGAGGGTAAATAAAGATATTATTTTATTTATTTATTTATTTGTCTAGAACCCTTCAGGAAAATGTCTTATGCTGTGAATGGTACACATGACTACATTCTTGCACCTTAATTGACAGGCAAATTGATTATAAATGATTTTATGGCTAAATTCTTTGCAAGTACAGTTAAGGAATTAATCAAAGTTGCAGGCTTCCTTGCCCTAATCTGGAGTAATCGCACCAGGTGATTCATTAAGCCAGTGAGAACTCCAGTTTCTTCAGCATGAAATGGCAAGGACTGAACGACAGCTTCTCCACCCTCTGGATTGGGTGTTGGTTTAATTTATTGCAGGTTCCCTCCTAGCCTGCGAACACAGACGTATTTCCGGCTGTCGTGTCTCCGCCGAAAATAACTATTTCGGCGGAGACACGACAGCCGGAAATACGTCTGTGTTCGCAGGCTAGTTCCCTCCCCACCCTGCATTGTTTCAGTGGCAAAAATTAATCATCCAACTGCTTTTGTACTCCTGAGTGAATAGATAGTAAAGTGACTCGCTTGACTGCAGAAAAATATCTCCAGCTAAGCAAAACTTACTGCGCAGGACTCCCATATAAAAAAGACATCGGCATAATTAATAAGAGGTACCAAGATACTGTTTTGTGGACATGGCCACACTGCTTTTGGTCAGCACCAAGAATTGCGACCTCTGGCCAGATCCAATCTTCTGAGCATGTGCAGAGACACTAGAAGTCTGCGATCCACTGACTTCCTGTCCAAGCTTGTGAAATCAATCTGATTGGCTAAAAAACAAAACAAAATACTCTGTGCCATGCATACTCAGCAAGTTGGGTCCAGCAAGAGGTAGCAATTCTTGGTGCTGACCAGAAGAAAATGGCTTGTGAGAATGAGAATGGAACCTGGCTTCAAAACGTTTTCAGCCCTAAGAGAAACCAATTCAAAAAACAACACATTAACTGATACTGAGGGTTTTAAGCTCAGAGCTCCCTCTGTGGGCCTTTTTAAGGATGAATGCCCTAAGAGGTATTAAGCCTGGTCTTTTAACCCCCTACATGTAAAGGGTATGACAAGCATAGCTGTACTTTTACATCTGAGCTCCCCCCAGGCCTAGCTACAGGCCAGATTTCTTAAGATCCAGAGACACTAACCATTTAATATGCCACTGTGCCACCTGAAGGTGTTAATCAGTTGTATAAATATCTTCTTTGAAATCCAATAGGAAAATGAGCTTCATAATCAGAAATGCTTGTTTTATTTAGGGATTGTGGTGACTGCATATTCTCCATTGGGGTCACCTGACCGCCCTGGTGCTAATACAGACAGTGATCCTGTTGTGTTGAATAATCCTGTGCTGCAGAAGATTGCTGATAAGCATAAGACCACTATTGCCTTGGTATGTGAGTTTATGGCAATATTGTTTTGCCAATGGGCCGATTTTTCTCCACATAATGGGGTGGGGTGTGTCACAGGGGGGTTTCAAAAAAGGGACATGAATGCTTGGCAGGATTTGGAGGGAATGTAGCTTAAGGTATACAAGATCTGAATCTGATTATCGTTGTCTTCAATTTCTTTGTGATCACACAAAATGCTTTAAAAGCCATACAGGCAGACCCGTTGTAAACAGCCAAGTGATCATGGGTAATTGCTAGGCTTGTCCCGATTGTGCTTGTGAATTGCTGAAGAATTGCTCACTGAAATGCTGAATAGTCACTAAAAATTGCCAAAAATCCAAGAAGTTGCTGTTTATTTTTTTTGATATTTTTATATAAACATTACTTAAAAGGTTTACTTTTTTTCTTTGCAAAAATATATCGGTCAAGAAAAAAAGCTCGAAACTTGAGTTGCTTGTAAATATGGGCCATTGGGTGAACTTTAAGAATACTCTTTAAGTCTAATGTACCATTAATTAAAGACATGGTTCACTTGACGTCTTACTGTATAATATGGGGGAACTTCAAACTTGGTTGATTAACATTGAAGAAATTGGAGTGTAAATTGAAGTTTTCTATGAAATCATTGAGACTTTTCATGCTTGATGTGTGCTCTAAACCTATATTTACTCAACTGTTGCTCAGAAAGGCAAAACTTGCTTGAGGTTGCTAGAACCACAAGAAGTTGCAACAAACACCAAAAGTTGCTGAGCACTGACGGGACAGAGGTAGTAGCCTGGAGTGTTGGGGGACTCCCATATAAATAGGATGGGCGTGCTTATTATACCTTTTTATAAGGATTAAAAAGATGTTTTGGTATCTCATACGGTGGTCAGCCTCAAGGTCCACAGTGGAAGCTTTTGTGGTACCTTTTAGCATACCTGCTGAGCCAAAAAACAATGATAGGAGATAATGTGTTATGTAAGAATGATGTAAATTCTAGGAGAAACGTAGACTCGGAGACCCAGATGGGATTTGATTTGGGACTCGGATTTTCTTTCGAGTATACGTTTCTCCTAGAATTTACATAATATCATGTTGTTGTTATGTAAGAATTGGTACCTCTTCTAAAGTGGAGAAAAAATTTCAAGCCACGCCCACAAAGTGTCAGGATCTTCGTATCCCTTAGGGGTTGATTTTGAAATTTTTGACGAGCACCTCTGACCTCTTTTTACATGGGATCCCCCCTGGGGGAAAGTGAAACCTTTTATATGAAAATGAGTTCTGCGTGCGGTTTCATTTTCATGCAAACCAAAGTCATTTTCATAAGAATGGTTTTGCACTTAAACTCGCTTTGTAATAGAGGCACGTGGGAATTTGGAAATGGCCTATTATGTGACAAAATGAAAAGTTAGAATTTTGAGGTTAAATTGTTCATTTATTTTTCCCATTTCTCAGGTCGCTCTAGCCTGGGGGATCAAGCGTGGAACTCCAGTCCTGCCCAAAGCTGTCTCTGAAAATCACATCAAAGAGAATCTTAAAGCACTTCATGTAGAACTTGATGAAGATGACATGAAGGCGATTGAAAACATTGGAATACATCATCGATACATTACTCAGACATGGATGTATAAACCAGATGAAATTCCCGAGAAACACTGGGACGATGAAGACTGAACTAGCACAGAAAGAATGCTTGTGCAATATGTTGACTAAATTAATATAGAGATAATTTGCCAACGGAGTGCAATATG
The DNA here is from genome assembly GCA_019787425.1 of Platygyra sinensis. NCBI lineage: Eukaryota > Metazoa > Cnidaria > Anthozoa > Scleractinia > Merulinidae > Platygyra > Platygyra sinensis. The sequence goes on from JAHPZR010035948.1 coordinate 6,753, forward strand.
GGTATGAGTAATCTGTTTGGTAGTAGGGGTCGCAGGGGGGATGTTACGTCCAAGTCTCACTTTCCAGGATCCTCTAGTCATTTAATATTTTATCAGAGTATTATTCCCTAGGTAAAAGAGTTAATGAAAGCACTAGTTAGCAATTTTACAAGTGTCAAAAATAAAATGAGCGTTTGGTTTACTGACCTCAAAATAATTTTATATCGCTAGTTATATAAAATATTAAATTAGAAGCACCTTACATATCACGATAAATAGGATAAAAATCCCTCCAAAAAACAAGCATAATTATTTTTAGCCGATATGAAAAAGCTATTTTGCATATGTGCAGTTGTTGAGAGTCCCCTTTAACGCTTTCAGCAGAATATATCAGGTCAGATCACAGAAAAGCAGAGGAAAGCGGACTGAAGCCTAGCCACCTACGCATTGCTAAGATTGCGTTATGACCCCAAAAATCTGCGCGCGGACGTCGCACGGACGACCCATTTGGATTGTCACACAATGTTCAGGGGAGCATTGCGTGACACTGAAGCATGTGCCCAAAACTTCTTAGATTGTCCAGCCTGCAAACTCTCAGGGTGTATACCTAGATCCAGTGGCAGGTGGCTATCATTTGTAGGCTAATTAAGCCGAATGGGGCTATTGACCCGTGGCCCTTAAGAGCGAAGGGTCTAATTGTTTTCGTATCACCCAACTAGTCGGACAGTACAGAAAAGGCAATAATAAAGTCAACAAATGCAAGTTGAAGAAATATTTATTCGGGAAAAAAAAAAAGAAAGAAAAACCGGCGAATTTCGCTACTCGATGACTACTTATAGTCCTCTAGTAGCGTAGCCAATTAAAATGCAGGATTTGCATTGCATTAGTCCACAAGTGGGGTGATACCGGGGTGCCCGAGTTTTCTGCGAGCAGGTAGTCAACGAGGCGCAGCCGAGTTGACTATCGCTCGTAGGAAACGAGGGCGAGAAGTTTAATTGTTTTAGTATAAATTTACCGTAGTCTCATTGCATAAAAAGAAAAAAATGGCTAGTAACGCGTGGAAAAGAACTGTTTTATTACACTGTATGTTACATCAGGTTCAAACGTGATGCGCGATGTGCACTGATGCGTATTGTTATTTTTACGACAACTACAGAAATTCACGCGCGCTCATTGGCTAATTTTTATCGTCAATATGCGGACAGGCACTAATTTAAAATTCATGCGACGCGTCAGCGAGCGAGAGTGGGCAATTCGACAATTTGTTATCGTAAAAAACAAATTGATGTCAGTTTTTAATGCGTCTGTCCTGGTATTGACAATGAATTTCGTCATAACATTGTCAAAGGTAGCCTGCGTGGCAAGCGTCCGCAGGGGAGGGCAAGGGGAAAACGAGCCAGTGAAGCGCGAGAAAATCGGATGTGGGAGGATCGCGCGCTCATTTTGACTTTCCTCCCTCCCTTTCTACGGCCTGCCACGCAGGCTATGTCAAAGTTAGTCTGCGGATCCACTTGGCTATCGCCTCGTGGATCCACAGCTACTTTGACAATGTTATGACGAAATTCATGATCAATAACAGGACAGACGCATAAAAAACTGACGTCAATTTGTTAAATAGAAAACGGTAATATAAAGGAATGGACAATGCCTAGCGCGCGTCCATCCAATTCGGGATGCACGCGGATAGTTGGGAGAGCACGAAGGTAGCGTAAGAGATGCTCGAGGCGCAGCCGAGAGCATCTCTAGCTACCTAAGTGCTCTCCCAACTATCCAAGTGGATCCCGAATTGGATGGACGCGCGCTAGGCATTGTCCATTGCTTTTATAACATAGCAAGACATTTTTCACGCTGAAAAGTCGCTTTTTCTGCACTTATCAAATAGCCCATTTCACGGTTAATTCTTCTCATTTGCATTACAATGTAATCCAACGTGGATGCGAGGCAATTTCGGGCTAAAACTGCAAAATAGCCCGAAATTGCCTCACATACATGCTAGAATTCATTGTAATGCAAATGAGAAAAGCTAACCGTGAAAAGGGCTATTGCAAGTTCTGCACGTGCACGTGCACGTGTTGTTTTCACTGACAGCACGTTTCGCTACACGTGCACGTGCGCGTGCACGTGTTGTTTTCACCGGTAGCACTGATGTTTCTGCAACCATTTCAGACACATTAATTTTCCAAGTCTCCAAAGTCATCGAGAAACCCTAACTCAAATGTTGAAAAAACACTAGCTATTAGTAACAGCTAAAGTTAAGTTTTACTCGAAAAAAGTTGTGAGAAAAACTTTCGCTGGCAAGAAATATCACCGACGATGGCGTCAGCATGAACCATCTCTATGAACCATCCATTTCTTTTTCATAGAAAATTAGCCAATCACAGCGCGCGCTAGCATATAGCTATGTTATAATAGCCAATCAAATTCACGGATTCACAATAGACTACGGTAAATTTATACTAATATTTTTTATTCACGTCAATCAAGCATGTGTGTGTCCCATCACCAGAGGGCAGAGACAAAACAGATCGAAATAAAAGCCCCAAACCAGCCCTAATCCCACTATGGTGTATGGCGGATCCACCAAGGGTGTTTAGCAAGCATTCCATCTCCACATCTGTAGTTATTCAGTCGCTTAGTCCCCAGACCGATTTTACAGCCCCTATCCCGTCAGTCCTGGTCTGTCTCCATAGTTTTTCAGAGATTTCCTTTTTGAGCGCAATAGTACGGGAACACTTAGGCTAGGCGGGAAGAAGGCTTGATCTGCAGTATTTTGAAAACTAATTTTTGAGAAACTCGGCAGAGGTAGACCATTAATTTTGCTGGTGGACGGCATTTTCGCGGGAGAGGGGTCGTGCCAGTCCTACTCCCGTGGCGAATAGAGCGAGAGTGCTCAGTGGCGAAAAGTGGCTCGTGTCTTGGCCGATCGCCTTCTGGATTTTCCGGCGTTCTATTTGAATCTTTGAAGTAGTTCTAACTGGCGGTTATTACAATGGTAAGTTCACTGATAAACAAACGATAATACCTTGCTTGGTAATACGTATCAGTTTTCCGCTTCAACCTGAATCTTGCGCACAAAAGCTTGTTGGCTGGCTAGATGATCCTCTGTAATAAGTGGACAATGCAAAGGTCCAGTCCGATCTAATTGATATTTGTTAAAATTTCATGCTTATTTCGATAGGCGGCTGCCGCTGCAGTAAAGCTCAACAATGGAGCAGTTATGCCTTCCATTGCTCTGGGGTAAGTCCTGCGGGGTTATTGAATTAGTTCAAATACTGTCTGATAAATATTATTATTATACACCAGACTCACTATGAAAAATCTGATTGGTCGAGAGCATTCAATCAATTCACAATAGCTTGTGAACTTGACATGATAAATGCAATATCTGCTGCAGATATTGCATTTATCATGTCAAGTTCAACGTCTGCCTGGTTACTAAGCCCCTTGGAGTGTTCTCTGTGATTAAAGGACCTGGAAATCTATGAGGGGAGAGGTCGGTAAAGCTGTCAGACTTGCCCTGAAGTATGGGTACAGACACATTGACTGTGCGCATGATTATGAAAACGAAGATGAAATTGGTGAAATCTTCACAGAGGTCTTCAAAGAAGGAAATGTGAGGAGGGAAGATGTCTTTGTCACATCAAAGCTCTGGTAGGTATTCAACCAAAGATAACAGAATCATGTTCAATAGCATCAGTCATTATTTTTTGTGTCGTTAAGGGTCAGCACATGCACACAACTGTGGAAAACGAAAGAATATTACAGCACTGATTATATTACCGTGAACACCTAAAATATGTCTGGAATGTTTATTGTGTTGTAACCAATCACATGCGAGATCTTTACACCACAGAAACCACAAGCAATGAACGGTTTCCCACGGAACAAATTATTTTCGTTTTGTTTCAACATTCAGTCTTTTTACAAGTAAACAATTACTTTTCCTGCCCATTTCTTTACACTATGTGCTATAATTTACCGAAGAATACAGGTCTGAGCGATTTTGAAGTAAATTAAGCTGATGTGCCGGGTGGACGCACGCGACAGTTTGGCGCGCGAATTTTCTAACTTTTTGTAACGATCGAAATCGGAATAATTTGTTACGCCTAATCGCAAATTTGTTTGGCGGTCTATCTTGCGATCAAGGAACTTCTGCCGGCACAGTAGTTCGAGGGTTCAATTGTTAGCCCACGCAAATCAACCCTTGTTCTACAAAAAAATATTATCAAGAATTATGCTAATCACGATTGTTGATTTTTTTATTATCTTCATGTGATGTCGTGGCATGGAAAGCTGGTCGCCGTCGCGTCACGTTGGCTTCTAAATCTTTTCTTTCTAAACTCGAACGATGACCTGGATGCGGTCGTCAGCACTAATCTTGGGGAACAGCAGTGTTTTAAATTCCTAATAAGACAGTTTGCATCCTTAAACAAAACAAAAATAATTTGTTCCGTGGCCGATAGGAAACGGTTCGTGTCCTGTGGTTTCTGTGGTGTGAAGTTGGTTACAACACAATAAACATTCCAGACATATTTTAGGTGTTCACGGTAATATAATCAGTGCTGTAAGAGAGGGTACTAACAGTCAAAATGCCTAGAGCATTCCGCCTAAAAAATGATAAATGTGTTCATAATTAATTAGTGCCGCCTCATTTCAGGGCTTGAAATTTCAAATACATTAGTCAACTGAATGCTATAATCACTGAACTGTACAGCACCCATTTGAATATTGAATGTTGATTAGCTTATCCAAATACAGAATACATGTATGTGCATGTCACAAAAGGGTGAAAATGTCAGCCAGAAATGTGTTTGGAGGTCTATATAGGAATCAGCTCTTTCCTTTCCCATGAGAGAGGAGATAAGTCTCTTTAGTATTTCCTCAAAAGTGAATAGTACTTTTCACACAGGCTGATTGGCTAGCCCAGAGGTGATTAGCCAAGTACTATTCACCTCCCAGAAACAAAATGGCTTTTGTCAGTATATTGTCACCAAATATAGTTACTCTTTGGTCCACTTGTTATTCAGCTTGTGTGGTATATACTAAAACAATTATTCACCTCGGTGTTGGTGAAAGTGGTGGATATTTACCTCCACTTTGGTGAATAATTGTTAAACATTCAGGGTCACCATGTATACAAGGGAAATTTCCCAAGATTCAAAGCTACCTAAATTTACAATGTGGGATATACTGAACCATTTCAGATGTTATGGAATTGTTAATTATTAATTGGTGGTAGCCAGGTAAGTGTGATGAATGCTAATATTCTTGAGTGAACATTATATATACATAGAAGCTACAAAAGCCAAGTATTTACGCATACCAACTAAAAGACAATCTGCCATTGTCATTAGTCCAATCAACATTCGATGTTTGAATGAATGCTACGATTGCATGGTTACAATATTCAGTTGACTATTCCAAATTTGATGCTTAGAATCAAAGTGATGCTGGATTAATGAATGTATTTTTCATTTATATAAAAGTTTATTAATTTTTGTCTCACACTTGAGGCTTGGAAACAAAGAAAACACAACCAAATATACATGTTTGTTGTCAACCTTGAAGCCATATCAGCCTTTAAAAACATCTGTTTGATTAACTTTTAAATACCAGATCGTAATCTCCACCCAGTGTTAAAGTTCTATTTATTTTCTTGTTTATCACAGGTGTAACTGCCATGCACCTGAAGATGTCTTGCCAGCTTGCCAGGAGACTCTGAAAAATCTGCAATTGGACTACCTGGACTTGTACTTGGTAAAAAGTTTCATTTTTTCTGTGACCTTGGCTCCCTGGTTATGCAAAACATGTTTTTTTTAAACACTGGATTGCAAACTGCTCTAAAAAGTTTCCATAAGATCAAAATAAAAGAGAGCCAGATTTAAGAAGATTTCAGCTTGTTTGTTTTTACTTAATAGGTGCATTTTCCTTTGGCGTTTAAAAAAGATTCACCATATCCCAGATGCATTGATGATGGTGTGATTGGTTATTCCCCTGAAGGCATAGCAAATACCTGGAAGGTACATTGTGTAATCCCTACAAGAGATTTACATTGTAAAGCTGCCGAAAAAAACTGCTTCATAGCCTGACTTATTTTTATATCATGACATTTTGGTAGCATTTTTTTATAGGAGAGATTGTTTTTCTTATTATCATTGTTACTGTAAATAGTTTCTGAAAAACCTTTGAGAGGATGAATCTATTTACCAAAAGGTTATCTTATCTTTCATACTTAACCTCATCCCAGGCTCTGGTCATGGATGCTTTTTAAGATGGTGACTCTCTCATTGCAGAGCTGCCATCTTGAGTAGCACTTTTTGTCAAGGAGATTGTGAGATGAAGTTGGTGCATACTCAAGAAAGTGGACTTGGGAAAACAGACTTCTTGTTCAAAGACCACACCTGAGTCTTGAGTGACCCTTGATATATGCACACTAAAATATTCCATACCAATATCTAGATGATTGAGATTGCACTGCAAGACCTTTCTTTAACTGCTTGAAGTTAAAACAAAGAAAATCATGACCATGATACCCGTCTTAATAAGCGTTGATTTTGATGATTTTACTTCTCTGTTTACTCCTTGATTTTTGTTTCGATTGAGAAGATATAGAGACAGTGTTTCACTGGCTATTCAAACACCTCAAATTTCCTCAAAAATACTCTGCTACATATCCAATTTTGAACTAGAGCTCTTTTGGGAGCCGGTTTGGATATCACCTGTTATGGCTGAGTATATTTGATGGACCCTTGATGTTACCAGTGAACTGGCCTGTAGTTGATACAATTCACACATAAAGTAACAAATTTGCTACCAGTGTGAAGATCAATTGAAGGCTTCGGTGGAAAAAGGGCGTTAGGTTTTTTACTCAAAAATGAAATTTATCAAAAACGCTCCAAATTTCGCATGCAGTTTTGTTTGGGTGCGTTAGACAATGTTCTGCATGTTTTTTGGCTGAAGTTTGTTTCGTTTTCGAGATATTACGTATGCAAAAAAACCCTGTATTTGTTGTCACGTCAGCACGTGACCGCAAAGACGGTAATTTCACTTAAAATCCAGCAAAATATTGATCTTTTGCAACGTGTAACCTCAAAAAGTGTTGATGTCAGGTTAAAACCGTTAAAACTTTTATTTCACGTTAACGTGCGACCGCAAAGACGTTCGGTTCACTCAAATTACAGCCAGATGTTAATTTCCCGCAATGCGCAAGCTAGACAATGTTGATATCAGGTCATTTAAGATTAAAGCGGGCTAGCGCTTGGGGGGGCATTGTTAGGGTGATAGGCTGTGCTTCGGATAACACGTTAGAGTAGATGTACAGCCTCAGCGGTTAGGGTTGAGTGTGTGCAAGGGTGGTAGGTCCAAGGAGAACAGTGCGAGGGATTAACGGCCGCTTACAAAATGTGTTGATTGTCAGGTTTTTTAACAACCTTTAAAAAGTTTGGATTTCCGTTTATCGCGTGGCGGGCCGCAAAGAAGGCGGTTAAATTCACTCAATACAGGGGGGGGGGCAAGATGTTCACTTTACGTCAATTTCACGTTAAGGCTATAAATAGCAATTGATTGTTGTATTTCACTTAAATCGCGGAAAGCGCAAGCTGTTGATTTCAAACGGAGCACCACGAGCGGTACCTACGAGCAAACGCCATTTTGGGAGCACAATTATAGTCTTAAATGGTTGATAGGAATATCACTTTGCAGCGTCAACAGGCAGGGTGACTCATCTATTTGTATTTTGACGACTGCGATGCCGACGTCATAAGCTACAACTGGCGGGCTGACAGATCACAGGATTAGGACCTTCTGTACAGCACGTACAAGTCATCTCGTCGGCAGTCTGCATGTGCCCCTGATCCAGAAGTTGTAGAACACAAACAAATCATGGTCCCATAATTTACGGTAGTAATCGAACACGGACCGTGGTGATCACAGATCTCTGTTTTTGAATCAATCAATCGCGTTCGTGGTATGGCCGTTAAGATATGTTTGTGTGAACATAACAAAAGTGAAAAACAAGCAGACATCGCGGCCGCTCCGTAATTAGTTAAATGGGGCGGTTTAACATGGATGCTGTTAGGCGTTCCTTGTCTTAAATTGTCTTGTTTGTCTTAGCTTTTCTGTGCCGAAGGTGGCGAGAGAGAATGCATGCCAGTGGAAGTGTCTTGTTACACCATCGTTCGTGGTGTAAACTCGATAGGCAGATGATGGGTGCGAGACGTATTGGTTGTAAGTCTGAAAAGCGTGTCTCATTTTCCAAACTTTGAAGCTAGGCAATACGCTTGGGCAAATGAGAGGCCGACAAAGCTCACGACAGGGTTTTTAGGTTACTTGACGAAGAATATGCTCTTGGAGCTTGCTGGCGGGCTTGACCTGACTTCGCAACCTGATGAAGCTGACTTGCTGAGTTGCTGCTGATACTCAGTTGCGTTTGGGGGAATAGCAGACGGGCACGTTTTTGCATCTTTAAAAAGCGTGGCTGTGATGAGCTTACGGGTTTTTATCAAGGGTCTTTAGTGATGCCTATCAAAACAGCACCAGGGCAAAGGCTACACGTCACTTAAAAACAATGCTTCCAGAGTATTAAGTCAGAAGCAAGGCTGTACTGTCATCATGCTCAGCTTCTGCTTTGCTTTGACGCTCGATGCGAAATTGGTCGATTGTGGGGGGGTAGTCAGCAGAGGGTCACACTGAGAGCGCTGTATCAAAAAATGCCAAAAGTCTCCAGATTCCCGCTGATCGGTAGCGCATTTTTTAATTTTAAAATAGATATAATTCATGTTTGAAGAAATGAAAAGGAACGAGGCACAAAAAAAAATTTGGCGACCCGTCGTATCGTCCGGGGCGGCGGGGTCGAGAACAGCAGAGAAACAATTTGTCGGAATCTAGGCCCGTTTCAGGCGCCCCCTCACTCTTGGTGCTAACGAAGGACTGATATTAAAGAGCTTGAAGGTGCTTGATCAGGGTGAGTGTTATGCGCATGGGTCGGCGAAACGAACAGTTTCTTCTTTTAGTTTGTGGCCAGTTCAACAAAAGGTCCCCCAGAAGGAGTGCCCGTTGGAAAAATGTGTTTATTTGCTGTACGGTGAATACTCAATCGAGAGGGCTCTATGAGGCCAAAACTCGTTCGATGCTCGTTAAGCCATGAATGGGGTGGTTTCTTGTTGGTGTTAAAAAGGCGTGTTAACACATGTTGGTGGTACATCAATAAGCATCAAAGCTTCCTTCCTGACATGTATCATATAGCTATCAGGAGGCTACAATTGACTGATTGGTAAATGAAGTCATTTTGCTGTAAGGGCAAAAGATTAGGACAATAGTAGGCATCGGAGTATCTTTATGTTAATTGGTTTGTCAAGCAGTTTTGTGTTTCATTGTTATAAATTAGTTTTGTGGGGTGCATGCTAAATGAGTGAAGGGGGGGCCTCAATACACAAATTTATTCTTGTTGACAGTGGGAAATTGATGTATGATATTTTATTCAAAAAATTTAAGTGATTAGTGCAACATTTACAGTACCCTTGAGAAAGCTTGTGTAACTGTTTTAAACATGTAAAACCCTATTAACAAATACAGTCTAGATGAGGTGGTGAGCTCAAATTGTACATCAGTTATCTCTGGCTATAAATGAAGTTCAAGTGGTTAGGGCTTGGGTTTTCGGGGAAGGAAACAATGCATTGAAGTCTGATGGAGTCGGCCGTTTGGCCAAGGGCGACCGAACCCTGGTGAACTCAAGTAGTTGTGGTCATTATAAAGGGGGTAGTCTTGGGTGTTGCAGATGTCATGGTCATGGGTTGACTGATATGTGAGTGGGTTTGGGGTTGTTTGTTGTTTTACAAGATAATTACTTTATTACTGATAGTTTTTTTAATTAAATAGGACTCTTGATGGTCGGGGGGCGGCATGAAAGTCCAGGTAGAACTGTGAACATCAACTGCTGGCCCTGAAATTAAATGATAAAAAGATGAAAGTGATCATAAAATAAAAGTAATTTTGGCAGATAACCAAGAAAATAGTGTGAAGCATCCCTTTAATAGGTAAGCCCGGGGGCCAGTTCGGCTAGGTGCGAGGGGGACCAATGAAAGGTCTTATAGTTGACAGCAACGCAGGGGGAAAACGCAGATAACGTCTGATGGCAAGCTCTGTTTGGTCACAACCTGAGATCTTGAAAGATTCTTTACCTGCTTTCAGATCCCATGTTTGGTGCCTACAATGAGTCACCAAGTGAGGGTACCTCATTTTAAGATTGTCAGATTGTTTGGTATCATGGTTAAGATTCAATTAAACTTGATGTCGTTGTTTTGGCCGTGAGTCGGATCTGGTCTACGCTTGTAAACCGGAAGAACGTACTAAATATAAATCAGCAAAGACGGGAGGGTGATTAAACAGATTCAATTCCGCTTGTATATGGGCTTTCCAGTATATCGTACTGTAACTAGGTGATATATTCTTATTTCGACCTTAGGGCGCGATTATTATAGAAGTCAGACAGTAGTCTCTGGGCATTGTACGTGGCAACTAGCAACTTTCATGGAACGTGCTGTAATAACTTATGTAGTTGTGACTAGCTTTACAGCAATTGTCACCCAGCGATGCGATACCTTAGCGTGACGTATTTCTGTGTCGCGTGTCCTGAAACAGAGCCTGTAGTTTAGTTCTGGGTCATTTCGATTTGACGGTTGGCTGGCATGGGTGGTGTGCTTACAATCAGAATTTAAGGACAATTACAGAAAGGCGAATACAGTTTACGTCACAAACCGGAGAGTCCCCAA